>JBBMEG010000009.1:3051297-3068686 GCA_037832605.1 Cyclanthera cordifolia | reverse complement strand
TATATAATGAATGTCAAATATTCTTTAAAACATTGTACAAATTTTATGTAGAAATATGGTAGGACTTGAGAGAAACATTTGTCATAATTGGACTGCCTTAGAAGACATTACTCTTTTTTCAAGCGTTGGTTCATCTAGTGCAAATTGGGGGATAGAAATTTGACAACGGCACTTTCAGGAACAAGTACCACAATGAACTTCTATGAATTTTGCACGAGAAAATTCCTGAATGCCCAATCACATACTTATGAATCTTATAATCTATGTATAACTAAAGATTGAATATACTTATGAATCTTATAATCTATGTTCCATTTTCAACGCACCTGAATGCGAATGATATGAATAACAAGTCATTCCCACATTACGATGACCTATCTTACATATTTGAAAAGGATAGGCCGAGTGGATATATCTCTTAGTTAGCTAGAGATAGCATATACGAGGATTGGAACATGCAAGAGGAGGAGATTAGGGGGGAGGGGTGTTTGTAATGGTATTATAGGCCTCAGATTCCTATTTTTCAGAAAGAAAACCCTAACATCCCCACAAGCGGACCAACTAGAGGGTCGATATCTTATATGGGTAGAAAAGGAAAAATGTGTCACGACAACAGAAGATACTTTATATCGCTGGATTGGATTGTAATGCATAGAGATATGCAAGATTGCTGAATGGTCAACAATGACCATAAAAGTAACGGACGACACTAATGAAGCGAAGAAGGCAAAAGAGCAGCCATTCTTTCTTAATTAAGTTTTCCATTAATGAGTTTTGAAAGGATTATCCTGATTCATGTCATTTTGAAATACCTCGATGAAGTTGCTGCTTTTCTTGCAGTACCTCCACATGATTAACACTATTACTGCAACTTCCTGTTGAACAAGCATCGTTGATGGCCCAATTTCTTCTTTCTTTTTGTGATGACAGATAATACTAAGAGGATGACCACATCTACACTAAATTGTTGTCGTTTTGTGAATATGTTATGATTTGCTTTTCTAGAACTATTTTACTTATGTTTTGTCTAAACTATTTTTTTAATCATAAATTTTCATTTCTTATGACAAGTGGGTGTATTTCTCTGATATTTTGAAGTTAGTGTTATCTAAGTATTATTTTATTGCACATGCAATTTCAATTTGAACATGAGCGTTCATAATACATGCATTATTTGACATTTATAATTTACATAGTAAATTATTTTTTTAAAAAAAACGAGAATATAAAATTATAAATGGAAAATTAGACTTAACTTAATTTCTACACCAAGCACAGTTTAACTTAATACTCAACTTAGTTTAATGCCTACAACAAACACAATCAGCTTAACTTAATCTAACTTATCTTAATTCCTACACCAAACACAAATTAACTTAACACCAACTAACTTAATCCTAAGCTCTCCACCAAACATGTCCGTAGGGAAAAAAATAACTCGGGCCAGGGGATCCGAGCAAGGAGAGGAAAGCATCGTAGTTAGAGGGGCAATTTGTGAAAATGAGTAGTTTAAAAAACTTGTTAGAAAAAAGGGCAGTTTTGAAAGTATTTATGAATATAGGGTAAATTGGTTGTTTTTATATGGCAGGTGTGTTTTTTTTATTAGCGGGTCCACATTTTCATTAAAAACAATTAGAAAAATGGGTCCACTCGACCTCCTCTCCCTCTTATTCTCTCTCTCTTCTGAAATAGAAAGAAAAAAAAAATCTTTTTCTTTCTCTCTGCATATGTTTTTTCTTAGGTGTATTCATTTTTTCATTGTGTATACCGATTAGCTTTCACTAGCGCTGGCAATGGCGATGTCGCGGACTTTGTTTTTCAGATTTTCATAAAAATTTCAATCATGAAAGAGCAAGAAATTATCAATGAATAATGTTGAATGGGTTGATTCATGCGAGGCACTCATCCTCAAATCGGCCTTCATCCTCTAATTCATGTCAACATCGTCGAATTCACCATTGAAGAAATCGAAACCATCCAACAACAACTAAATCTCCAAACGAATCAAATCCAATTAATTCCCAATTCCGATCAAACCCTTCAAAATTCACCCTGCAACAACTATTTCAACAATCCAAAGTCATCGACGAGGAAAAAACTGAAATTGAAACAATTCCTCTAAGAGTCCTAGGCAACAAGCGTGTCATTATCTACACCGAAATCGACCCCCAAAATCGTCATGTCCAAAACTACACCTGCACGGCCAACCTATCCGACCCGTATCTCACCACTAAAGAATCAAGATAAAGAGCAGGTAAAGATAAGAGACAATTTAAAGGAAAAAACCTCTTGTATATTGAATGTTTTCAACTACAAACTCTGAATCAAAATGAATGCATTTAGCTTCCTTAAATATTTACATTATGAGAGAATAAGAGACACATAATACTCATAATTACAAGTACATTAATGCTTGTGCTTAATAAAACTTGACCACTCCTCCCATTCCTTTAATCAACTAATAAACCGGAAGATAGAAAACAATTGAGTTAAGGTCTTTTGACTGCATCAAAGAGGGAAGCACAATGGAGCAGTTAATGAGCAGTCTTAACAGCCTCCTACAAATAAAGGACGGGAAGATTCTGAAGACCGAGTTTGAAGTGTAACGAACAAAATGGTTGAGGAAATAATAGTTTTGTGAGGCAATCAATAGTCTGGTCAGAAGAGCGAATATGTCGAACAATAAGACGTTTAGAAAGGAGCTGATCACGAATAAAATGTGCATCTATCTCAATGTGTTTTGTTCATGCATGAAACACAAGACTTCTAGCAAGAGCATGTGCAGAAACATTATCACACCAAAGTATGACTGTGTGATGCTGGGGGAACCCGCAAGTCAGTGAACACGGTGCATAGTTATAGGATTTTGGAAGCAGCGTGAAACAGGGCCCTATATTCAGACTCCATGCTGGAAGGAGCAATGACAACTTGCTTTTTAGAGGACCAGGAGAAAAGAGAGTTGCCAATGAACACACAATAGCCAGTGACCGACTTCCTATCATCAGGAGATGAAGCCCAGTTCGCATCAGAGAAACCTGTCAAGAGAAAATTAGTGGTTGGACGAAGAGTGAGATCAAAGCAGATGGTGCCTTTTAGGTGTCGAAGAACACACTTTAGAGCTTGCCAATGATCAGTGCGAGGTTCTTGGTTGAATCGGCTGAGTTTATTCATAGCAAAAGCGACATCGAGTCGAGTGTGTTGTAAGTAATGAAGCGAACCAAGAATGTTTATGTACTAATTAGGTTTACTCAATATTTCACCATCATACTTGGACAATTGTTTGCTGGTAACCATGGGGACAGGAGTAGGTTTTATGTGGGCGAGGTTGTGTTTAGGAAGCAGATCATTAATATAGCTTTGTTGAGACATGATGAACACACCATCAGTGCAAAGCACTTGAATACCGAGAAAATGGTGAATATGGTCAAGGTCTTTGATGGCAAATGAAGTGTGGAGATGTTGCACTATGTTGTTAAGATGAGCATTAGAAGATCTAGTCAAAATAAAACCATCCACACAAATAAGAAGTGAGGCATTTCTTTGGTTGCTATTGAAAGTAAACAAGGAATTGTCTACAAACGATTATGAGAATCCCATGGCAAGAAGCAAATCACTGAGTTCTTCATACCAAGCCCCGGGTGCCTGCTTGAGGCCATAGAAAGCCTTTTGAAGCTTACACACATATGTGGGATAACGAGAATCTGTATAACCGGGTGGTTGACGAGTATAAACCTCTTTATTTAGTGTGTCGTGAGGAACACATTGGACACATCCAATTGCTTGATGGGCCAACCCCACGTGAGAGCAAGAGTGATAACTACCTAAATGGTTGTTAGTTGATAACAAGACAGAATGTCTGACCAAAATAGAGACCATGAATTTGCAAAAAACCATGCGCCACAAGTTATGCCTTATATTGTTAGACGTCCCCAAGAGAGTTCCTTTTGACCTTGGTAGATCCATTTTGTGGTAACAAGAGAGTCATTTTGATCTTGTAGATATATTTTGTGGTAACAAGAGAGTCGGATGGATTAGGTGGAACTAAGATCCATGTATGGTTTTTCATGAGGGCAGCAAATTTGTCATTCATAGCAAATTGCCACTCCGAAATTGTGCTAGCAACTTTGAAAGGGGTTGGCTCAACTTGAGTCCAGTCAATGTGTTGAACAAGGCCATGAAAAATAGGATTGGGTTTTTACTATACCAGCTTAGCGCGAGTAATCATGGGATGTTATAAGTTCTCAGGGACCTCCGGTGGGGAAGGATACAGGGTGGGAGATAAGGGGGGCATGAGTAGCAGCAGGAGAAGCTATCCCAAAGGCTGTACTGGAAGAATGATGATCATTAGAGCCTGTCATTCTAGGGGAGCTGGGAGGAGTACATACTGATTAGGATTACACTCAGGGCTAGAAAAATGAGTAATAGAGAGGCGAGGTATGAGAGTGGGTGCAACATAGTGTCTCGAGCGTATGAAGGATGTGATACATCTGGAAACAATTGATTATAAGGGCGATCCTCTTCACAAAAAGTTGACATGCCGAGATATGTAGACTTTGCTATAGGGACTAAGGCATTTGTACCCCTTGTAGTGGTTATGATATCAAATAAATAAACACTTTCTCCGTGTGAAAATTCAACTTATGTTGTTGAAATGGTCGAATGAGAGGATAACATGCTAAGTTAAAATCCCTCAAGAATCTATAGTCAGGGGTCTTCTTAGTGAGCACCTCAATAGGAGACTTGTCATAAAGAACTGGAGTAGGCATTCGGTTAATGAGGTATCGAGCTATATGAAAAGCTTTCCATCAGAAGCTCAAAGGCATATGAGCTTGAGCAAGCAATGAGAGTCCAGTTTCTACAAGATGTCGATGCTTTCTCTCAATTCTGCCATTTTGAGGAGATGTGTAAGGACGTGATAGTTGAACACTAATTCCTTGCTCTTTTGTATGAGATATGACTGGTTTAAACTCACCTCATCCATCACATCGTATCGTTTTTATCTTGGTACTAAATTGCCTTTCAACTAACACTTGGAATTCTTGGAAAATGCTGGCAGTTTCTGGTTTGTTTTTAAAGGGTAAAACCATACATGTCGACTATAGTCAAGGAAAGCAACATAAAAATGATAGCCTTGTCTAGAAGGATCTGGGGCTGGTCCCCATAGGTCAATGTGAATTAAGTTTAGAACTTTAGTTGCTCTAGAGTTACTATCTAAGAAAAGGAGTTTATGAGTCTTGCCATACTTGCATGCTTCACAAAAAACGGACTTGTCATTACCATAATAGGGAGTATTACATTTTGAAAACATTAGACCTAAAATTCTATACGAGGGATGGCTAAATCTTCGGTGCCAAGTGCCCTTAGTACAAATAAAAGTAAAGTTAGAATTCTTTGTCAAATGTTGCAGTTCATAGAGAAGAGCATGTGGCTGTCTTATCATAGTTTGATCTCCCAAAAATTCTCCCTTATTCATAGTAGCATGATGTAGAGAGTGGTCAGCAGCTTACCCAAAACCTTCAACCTTGTACAACCCCTTCTCAAGTCTTCCTAGGATCTAAATTGCCTTGCTCTTTCGTTCTTTAACAATGCAAAAACTATCAGTAAATTCGACAATAACATTGTTGGCTTTGGTTAGTTTAGAGATACTAATAAGGTTTTTCTTGATATTTGGAACATATTACACATCCTTAATGAACAAAGATATGCCTGAACTTTTAAGAAAATAACTGCCTATACCACAAACTTTGGCTTTAGATCCTTTTGTCACAATAATAAAATAAGTACCTGAGGTTTCTCTCTGAATATCGAGATGCCCGAAGTCTGCACTCACATGGTCACTCGCCCCACTGCCCAAGAACCAGCTTGAATCTTGAAAGGTTTTAGGGTAGACCATTAGAGTTGTTACTTGATTGGTCTTGGATTGTCCCACTGGCATTGTTGTTGGAAGTGACTTCTTATCTTGGAGGATCATAACGATGATAGCACTTGGAAGCCACTTGCCCTGGCTTACCACAGATCTGACAAATCACCTTGTTGTAGGGAGAGTAGCGACCCTTGTTCTTCCATTTTCCAGAGTTCTCAAGCTGGTCTTTGTTGTCCTTAGAATAAGGATTGGTGGAGCTTGGCTGGCTGTTGCCTGATTTGAAGTTGGCAAAATCGATGCATGTTGGAGCATGATATGGTTTAGAGGAGAAGGTGTTAATAGAGGATTCATTTATAACAATGTTACCTTGAGTGCTTGTAGTTTTTATTGTCATTGTTCAAAAGCTATTAGCTCATATTGAAGATTTAGCCATGAGGTTTCAACACTCCTTAAGAAACAGACAATTGGATTGTATACCTCATCCAGCCTAGCAAGCGTGTAGGAAATCAGTGTCTTATCATCCATAGGTTTCCCGACCATTCGAAGAGCATCACTGTACTTCTTCATGGTGTTCAGGTAATCCTCCATGCTCATCCTTCCTTTCCTCGTTTGTTGCAGCATTTTGCGGTTGTGATCCTCTTGAGTACGAGAGTGATGTCCACAAACCTCCTCTATTGCTTTCCTGAGGGTGAAAGCCGTTTCTCGTCCCATCACATGTGCATCCATTTATGGTGCCATGGAGCTATATAACCAACTCACAATCAGTTGGTCTTCTGCTTCCCAGATATCTATTTCAGGTTAGTGCAAAACAGTACCTTTTGGATCATCATTGGAGGGTGAAACAACCAACAATATTGTTATAATTTTGTTTGGCTTAAACTTTAAATATAACAACTTAAATAAATGTTAATTTACTTAATTAAATTAAAATGTGTTTAGGTTAATTAAATACATTTTAAGTCAAGATTAATTAAAAGAATCATTAACTAATTAAGGGATTAGTTGCAATTAGTTTTATAACTAATTAGAGATTTAATTAGGTGTATCCATGCTTATTAAATCAATGTGAACCCCTTGTTTAAATCTTATAAATATGGCATTTGTTCATTGATTTGGAATTAAGCTTTTGGTGATTTACAATTTGGAAATTAAATAGAGTGAGTCATTTCGATTGAGGTTTTGGTAAATACACAGGAAAGAAAGAGAAAGTGTTGAAGATTCGATTAAAGAAGCAGCCGCCTAACCAAGCTAGCACTTGGATTTTGATGCATTGTCGGCGTTGAGTCATTGACGTGTGAGTTTGTTGATCTTTTTCTTAGAGTGATTTCTTAGAGATTAAAGAGTTCTTGAAGGCCAATTCTTGGCGAGACTCTTGAAGAAATCAGTGTGTAATAGGTTGTAATTTTTGTCCTCAATCTAATTTGTTCTATTATTCACTTTAGGATTAGTTTAATTTCATAGCTCATTGTTGGCCAAAAACTTAGGCGACGTGGATGTACGCCTTACGGCAGAACAACGTAAAATTCTCGTGTCGTTTCTCTCTCTCTTTATAGTGTTTATAGTTAATAATTGATGTTAAATGAGTGCTGACAAAAATTTAAGAACCCTTGTATGCTAAGAATAGGTCTTAGGAAAAAATCCCAACAAATATATTTGGGCGAGAAAGTGCTATTATCAATGTGGCCACTGATCTGATAAGTTCTTAGAAGGGGCATGACTATGCTTTTCCAGAAGTTTCTTTTATTCAGTTTGTTGAAAGCACTATGTGCCATTATGTTGGAGCAGGATAGGTACCCAACTGGAGTAGGAAGGATCTTTCCCTTGTTATCCTCAGTGTAGTGGGAGTTGTACTCTGACTTCTGGTTCAATCTCTTTGCTGGCTCCATTCCTTCAACCATTTTCCTTTCCCTTTGTCCACTGCTGGATTAGACATGCTTTGATATCAAATAAAGAAAGAAGATAAAGAGCAGGCAGAAATACGAGACAATTTAAAAGAAAAAAACCTCTTGTATATAGAATGTTTTCGACTACAAACTCTAAAGCGAAATGAATGTATTTAGCTTCTTTAAATACACATTTACATTAGGAGAGAAGGAGAGGAAAAACACATAATACTCATAATTACAAGTACATTAATGCCCATGCTTAACAAAACTTGACCACTCCTCCCATTCTTTTAATCAGCCAATAAACCGGAAGATAGAGAACAGTTGAGTTAAGGTCTTTTGACTGCATCAAAGACGGAAGCACAGTGGAGCAGTTAATGAGCAGTCTTAACATCACCGACTGCAACAAATCCGATCACAACCCTGTCGTTGACCCGGCTCCAAGGAAGAAATTCTGGAAAACCAAAGAGAGAGAGTGGGAGGGAGGGGAGGTCGAGTGGACTCATTTTTCTTATTTTTTTAAATAAAAATGTGGATCCCACTGATCCTATATTCACAAATACTTTCAAAACTTACCTTTTTACTAATAACTTTTTTTTAAACAACCCCCGTTTCGCAAATTGCCCTAGTTAGAGCATGGAAGGTAATCCTCGCTGCGAAAATCTCAACGCTGTGTAAAGGAAAGGGAACTTTAGTTTTCTTCACTCGGCTACTGGATTTCTCACTGCAACATGATCCGTACTCTCCGGCTCCGCCAAGGAATATCTAGGGCTCTCTCTTCATCTATAAATTCTTCATCCTTCACATCACTTGCTTCGTCAACTACCTCTTCTTCATCGGATTTACTGTCTTCTCCACTCGCTCGCCTCGCCGCCGTGGATGGCTGTTCTCTCTCGCTCCGCTCTCTGTGTCCCCTCATTCAGCAGCGTGGATTTAAAGCGCACGGTTCCGATGTAAGTTTTATTATGCTACTAGCTGATTTTGTCATTTGGTTCGGCGTTTCCCTTAGTCTTTAGCATTTTGCATAATGGGTTTTACGTGTTGCTTAGTTTAGTAGGTGTAGGTTTTGGGTCATCTAACTATAAATTAGTTTCATATCAGTTGCGCGTAGCTTATGGTTGTCCGGGTTAGACTAGTGTAGGACGGAAATAAAACACAACGAGTAAATGTAGTCTATATGAAGTGTTTGTTATGCAGTATTAACTAACTATTATAAATGAGTTTTTACTATTCATTTTCAAACTAGAAATTCACACGGGTTATTGTAATTACTCAAAAAAAAAATTGCTTGCTTTTAATCACTTATTTCTAACCAATCAAGACAATCATTCATTTCTGACCACTCTCTTCTAACCCTTCAAAATAATTACTAATTTGTATCCACATCCAAACGAGCTATTGTATACAACCACTCTACAAAAATGTTCATCTAAGCGGGCTATTAACTGCAACTCCTCTACAAAAAACTACATCCAAACGAGTTATTACTTAAACTCAAATTTCTAACCATTTAAGATAACTCTTCATTTGTAATTACTCGACAATTACACATCCAAACACCTTCTATAGATTTTGAAAGCTAGGTTTTAGTCCATATAGTTAGAATTGCCGACAAATTAAGTATGTGAAGATAATACACATGTGATTTTTTTTTTCTATCTAAATAGTCACTTTACTCCCATCATTATTGACATGTGAATAACTAACTTTTAATTTCGCCAACTTGTTAGGTATCGATCAACCTGCAAAAAAAGAAAAACACTCCCACACTACCATCCAAGAAGGATTAACACTCCAATTAATAATACTTGGCCAGGATCTTTTATTTAGTAGAGATAATGTTTACAGAACTAAGAATAGAAGAACAAAATGGACATAGGATTATCGACTATTACTACCCAGCCATTCGAGAGGGCTGGTGTCTCTCCTATGTCTAAACCTTCTTAGTTTCTGCTTGCCTTCCAAAAGTCTAACTCCCGGTATTAATATTCCTTGTGTCCTGGCTACCAATGGGGACCACTATCTCCTACTCCCGTACCACTTGGACCACTGCTCCAATTGCCTCTCTTTCCGCGTCGGTGTACGTTATGATCCTTGGTGGGTCCTTCTCTTTCTTGCCTTCTTCATTCTTTCCCTCCTTATTCTTGTCATCTTCAATTTCCACGATTTCTTCTCTCTCTTCGTCCTCAATTTCCACAATATTATCCTTCTCTTTTGATTCTTTCTCCCCTGACTCATCCATAACCGTGTTTCCCTTCCTAGCATAGGTTTGCCATATTGGTGGTCTCACATTACCTCCCGAGGTCAAATACACCTTGTCCTCAAGGTGGAATTGTGGAAATTGTTGCTTTATGTACTCGACTTCTTCCCATGTGGCTTCACAGAGTTCTTGATTCTTCCATTTAACTAACCATTCGACTTGATTTGAATCATTATTCATCCGTATTCCCAACACCTCCTCTGGTTCCGCTATCCATTCCATGCAATCATTAAGTACTGTGGTGTCCTTCTGAATTTACTTGTCAGTTCCTACTTGCTTCTTCAGTTGTGAGACATGGAACACATCATGTATAGTTGCTTCTAGAGGTAACTCCAATTGATATGCCACTTTTCCTATGCATTCTTTGATCCGATATGGTCCATAAAATTTTGGTTTGAGCTTCTCACATCTCCTCTTCGCCAGAGATCTCTGTCGATATGGTCTTAATTTTAAAAAGACCATGTCGTCCACTTGGTAGGTTACTTCCCTTCTCTTTTTATCAGCATATCTCTTCATTCGCTCCTGAGCTAGGTGCAACCTCTCCTTTAAGGCGACCAATACTAAGTCCCTTTCAATGAGTTGCTGTTCGACTGTGTTATTGGATGTTTTGTGCGCGCCATAAGACACAATCGGGGGCGGTGTTCGTCCATAGACTATCTGGAAGGGTGTTGTATTAATTGAAGCATGGTAGTTCGTGTTGTACCAGAACTCTGCCCATGGCATCCACAAACTCCATTGTTTTGGTTTCTCATTGCAAAAACATCGTAGATGGACTTCTAAACAGTTATTGACCCTTTCCGTTTGGCCTCAGATTGTGGGTGGAACGCGGTGCTCTTTCGAAGTTGAGTTCCCTGGCTCTTGAACAACTCATTCCAAAAGTGGCTTATGAAGATTTTGTCCCTGTCAGAGACAATTGAACGGGGGAAACCATGTAGTCTAACTATTTCCTGAACGAACAGAGCCGCCACTTCCTTTGTTGTAAAGGGATGACTAAGAGTAATAAAATGGGCGTATTTACTTAACCTGTCCACTACGACCAATATAACATTCTTGCCCTTCGACATCGGTAAGCCTTCCACGAAGTCCATCGAAATGTCCTCCCAAATCTTGTCGGGTGCTGCTAACGGTTGTAGTAACCCTGCAGGTGCCAGTGCTTCCGTTTTGTTTCTTTGGCAAGTTTGGCATTCACTGACGTATTTCTTAACGTCGACTTTCATCCCTTTCCAGAACAATTCACCTGCTAATCTCTTATAGGTGCGTAAGAACCCGGAGTGGCCTCCTAGTACTGAATCGTGATATGTATGCAAAATAGTTGAAATGAGAGTTGATGCAGTAGATAGTACTACCCTCCCTTTGTAAAATAGTCTCCCTTGGTTTAGTGAGTACTTGGGCATGCTGTTCGGATCATCTTTTATGGCCTCCATGATTTTCACTAAGTGTTTGTCTTCTCTAACCTCCTTCATAATGAGTTCCATGTCAACCAATGATGGAATGGACAACGCCTTCAACTCCGGTTGTATTTTTACTCGCGATAACGCATCAGCTGCTTTGTTGTCTAGTCCTGGGTGATATTCGATCTTGAAATCGTACCCCAGCAGCTTAGTCACCCATCTTTGGTACTCCGGTTGTATTTCTGTTTGCTCGGTGAGGTAGCGGAGAGCCCTTTGATCCGTTCTGATCACGAACTTGCGACCCAAAAGGTAGTGTCTCCATCGCTGTACCGCTAGAACTATAGCCATTAGCTCTCTTTCGTATATCGATTTGGCTTTGGCTGTTGGGGTGAGCTTTTGACTGAAGAAGGCTACTGGCCGTTTTTTCTGAGACAACACGGCACCCAGGCCATATCCCGATGCATCCGTTTCCACCACGAAGGGTAATGAGAAATCCGGTAGTGCCAAGACAGGAAGTGTGATCATCGTTCTTCTGAGAGCTTCAAATGCTGTAGTCGCTTCATCATTCCAGGTGAAGGCATCTTTCTTGAGAAGATCCGTCAGTGGCGAAGCTATCGCCCCATAATTCTCGACAAACCTCCTGTAATAAATCGTAAGGCCTAGGAATCCCCTTAGTTCTTTCAAGGACTTGGGCATTGACCACTGCATCATGGCTCGGATCTTTTCGGGATCAGCTTCCACTCCCGCTTGCGACACCCAGTGTCCAAGATATTCACACTTGTATTGTGCGAAAACACATTTCTTTTTGTTTGCGTATAGCCCATGGTCCTTCGAAGTATTGAATACCATCCACAAATGCTTCTCATGTGTATCTTCATCCGGACTGTAAACTAAAATATCATAAAAAAAAACTAACACAAAACGACGTAAGTAGTGACGAAAAACCTGATTCATTAGTCCCTGGAAAGTTGCTGGAGCGTTAGTCAAGCCGAAAGGCATCACTAAGAACTCGTAATGTCCTTCGTGTGTTCTGAAGGCTGTCTTCTCTATATCTTTCGGGTGCATTCGTATTTGATGATATCCCGACTTGAGGTCGATCTTCGAGAATACCATGGACCTGTGTAGCTCGTCTAGCAGCTATTCTATCACTGGTATAGGGAATTTGTTCGGTATCGTTTCTCTATTCAATGCTCTGTAATCGACACTGAACCGCCATCCCCCGTCTTTCTTCTTCACCAATAGCACGGGGCTGGAGAACGGGCTGTGGTTGGGACGTATGATTCCGGCTATCAACATTTCTTCAATCAACATTTCTATTTCCGCCTTTTGAGCGTGGGCATACCGATACGATCTCACATGGATGGGTCCTCGCCCGGGTTTGAGCTCTATGCGGTGATCAATATCTCGCAGTGGGGGCAATCCCGCTGGGTTCTCAAAAATTATTGAATACTCCTGCATCAGATTTTCAATTATCCTGGGCACCTTGTTCCCTTCCTTAAGGACGGTAGACGGGTAATTATCACCCCTTCCTTGCCTCGCTCACGTACGCCCACCAGATACCCCTGGTCCCTTTTTGTCCAGGTCTTATGCATCATTTTAAGTGAGACCTCAGCCCTTGTGAGCGTTGGATCCCCCTTGAGACTTACCTCCTTCCCCTCGAGTTCGAATTTCATGGTCAAGGTCGACCAGTCGGTCTGCATCCTCCCAATCTTCCTGAGCCACTGCATTCCTAAGATTATATCTACATTCCCCAGTTCCAAGAGAAGGTATTCTTCACTCACCTTCACTCCTTGCAGCTGCAACTCAAGCCCCTTGCAAATTCCTCTACCTTTCACTGCTCCTCCCGTTCCCATGATCACACCATAATGCGCGGTGTTCGTATAATGCCACGGAAGCTCTTCAGCCAATTTAAGCGATACGAAGTTGTGGGTCGCACCACAGTCGATCAGCACGACCACCTCCCGGTCGCTAACTCTTCCTTTCAACTTCATCGTCCCTAGGGTGGTGAGTCCGATTACCGAACGAATGGCTAACTCAGCGAGCTCTATTACTCTTTCACTGTTATCTTCCTCAACCTGTTCTTCCCACTCCCCTTTTTCAATTTCCACTTCCCCCTTGTCAGTCACCACCATGATTCTCAATTCTCTATTTTCTCTGGTTTTGCATTTATGGCCAACT
This sequence comes from Cyclanthera cordifolia, assembly GCA_037832605.1. NCBI lineage: Eukaryota > Viridiplantae > Streptophyta > Magnoliopsida > Cucurbitales > Cucurbitaceae > Cyclanthera > Cyclanthera cordifolia. Next base: position 3,055,108 of record JBBMEG010000009.1, on the reverse strand, counting down.
GAATATTTCTCGTCGCATTTAAAACAGAGCCCCTTCTCTCTCTTCAACTGATACTTAGCGTCCGGTAGTCTCCTTGAAGGCGTCTCCCTTCTCATTGGTTCTTCCTTCTCAGGGAGTGTAACGGTCCTGATAGGGAACGTTTCATTTCCTCTTGCATTCCATTGTCGTGGGCTAAACGCGATTGGGCTTGGTCGACTGCCTCCCGATGGACTTACCTTGAAGCTTTTGCTATCTAACTTACATCTCTCATCTAGGAGTCGGGCCTGTTCCATCATTTCTTCTAACCCCTTGGGTTTACGACTCGTGACATAGGCCCGAAGTTTTTCAGTAAGCCCGTTTAGGAACACACTTTCCAGAACTTCCTCTTCTAAATGTGGCAAAGGCGCCTACAGGACTTCAAACCGATGTATATAGTCGTCGAGTTCCCCTTCTTGCCTTACCGCCAGAAATCGTGCACATAACGTTCCTTTCCTTCGTTCATTGGTCGAAAACGCACGTACATTCTTCTCTTGAGTTCCATCCAGGTCGTTATCTTTCGTCGGCTATCTGTCCACTTGAACCAGTCTACTGCCACTTGCTCGCAGCATATGACCGCGACATTCACCCTCTCCTGCTCCGATAGCTGATGTATATCAAAATAACGTTCAGCTCGAAATATCCACGAATCCAGATTTTCCCCTGTGAATATTGGCATTTCTAACTTTTTGAACTTCCCCTTATCGCCTCCTGTACTGTTATACTGGTTGTATGATCGTCCCTCAACTTCTTCCTCTTCGATAACTTGTTTTTGTTTTCGGTTTGATCCTTCAGCCTGCGATAACTGCCCAGTGACTTTAATACTTGTCGTCTCCTTCGCTACCCTGCTTATCGTTCTTTGATTCTCCGCCACCCCCACGTTCAGTTGTTCCATCACTTTGTTAATATTTCTAATGACTTCATTCATTTCGTCCAGCCTTCGATCAGCCCCATCTATCCTTTCCTCGAGCTGTCTCTGCGCCATCCCTCTTGTTCTCCCCAGGATGTCAACGTGCTCTGATACCAATTTGTCAGGTATCGATCAACCTGCAAAAAAAGAAAAACACTCCCACACTACCACACAAGAAGGAATAACACTCCAATTAATAATACTTGGCCAGGATCTTTTATTTAGTAGGGATAATGTTTACAGAACTAAGAACAGAAGAACAAAATGGACATAGGATTATCGACTATTACTACCCAGCCATTCGAGAGGGCTGGTGTCTCTCCTATGTCTAAACCTTCTTAGTTTCTGCTTGCCTTCCAAAAGTCTAACTCCCGGTATTAATATTCCTTGTGTCCTGGCTACCAATGGGGACCACTGTCTTTTTATTCCCCACTATCTCCTGCTCCCGTACCACTTGGACCACTGCCCCAATTGCCTCTCTTTCTGCGTTGGGTGTACGTTATGATCCTTGGTGGGTCCTTCTCTTTCTTGCCTTCTTCATTTCTTCCCTCCTCATTCTCGTCATCTTCAATTTCCACGATTTCTTCTCTCTTCGTCCTCAATTTCCACAATATCATCCTTCTCTTTTGATTCTTTCTCCCCTGACTCATCCATAACCGTGTTTCCCTTCCTAGCATAGGTTTGCCATATTGGTGGTCTCACAAACCATTATGATTTGCAAAGAATTTTTTAAAATTTTATCAAATTATAGAGACTAAAAAATTCTAATTCTTTTCATGTGACGTAATGTATGATTTACCTAAAAAAGCGAAGTAGCTCAGTTAAGTGATTCTTATTTTGTGGGTTTTATTTGTATGACGCATTTCGTGCTTTTGTTGAACTTTGTAGTTTGAGATGCTTAATTTCAAGTGGTTTCTGTTTATGATTGTAGGTGAGAGCGGGAAATATAATTCAACGGAAAGGTTGATGTCTCTTTGTGTTGATATTTGATTGTGAACTGCCTATTGACTGAAAGAGAAATTGTTTTCTGTGTTTCTCATGATATGTATGCATATATTGATTGAATGAATGTGCTTTTGTTTCCCAAATTATTTGCTCCCAGAACGTATTTACCAGGTATGCTTTGATGTCTTTGCATCTCATTGATATGATCAAAATATCATATTAGTATTATCTTATGTGATGCTTGTTGCTGGTTTATGCCTCCTGGTTTAGGTTACAAAAGTCGAACATTCACATGAAGGAAGAGGAAAAGCCACGATCAAGGTTCAGTTCTGAACTTTAAACTTTCTTCATTTGGACTTAAACTGAATTTTTCCTTCGATTTATTTATTTATTTGTTGGGATAAGCTATAGAATTTTATTTGGGTAAGGGTAAAAAGATCTTCCAATTCCATAAGCAAGGCGAGGATAATTTTCTGAGGTGTTCTCTCTAAACACTCATTTGTCAAGACCCTTTATTGTGTTGTAAAAATCCTATCAATTGAGGTATAAAAATGTTGTTGGATATTCGTGGAGGTGAGTTTATCATCTCCTACATGCTGTGGCTTTTCCTCTTTGGCATTTTTTGGTGTTCCCTAAGAGCCTAAAAGATCCTATGATCAAAGATTTTGTTGTTATTTGTTAGACCCTCGATCCCGATCTCGAGGGAACGGGCCCACTAGGGTGAATCAGGTAGTTGTCCCTAGAGAAGGGTTATTTTAGTCTTTTGAAGTCTAGTCAACTGGCATAAGTTAGTTTATAATTCTCTTGTGTTTTGTATTGGTGGGGGGGGGGATAATTTTAGTTTAGTGTTACGGGACGGTAAACTAAGAAGGGAGAGCCCACCCTCTCGAATGGTGGATTATGATTCTGTTGTTATGTATTCTTTGCTTGCTTGTAACCTATTTGGGTATATTAGTATATTATTTATCTAAAAGTGTTGACTATAATCTCTATTATGAAAACGGGTTAGTCTCGGGATTGTTGGGTTCTTAAAAAAGCAGTATCAGAGCTATAACCCTGGGAAAGCGCTTAATTGAACCGCTCGCTAGCAAATTGAAGGATATGATGGATTGTTATAGGGGAGGTCCGCAAAGCTTGACGCCAAAAGGGGTTTAGAGGGTAGGGAATGTTCTGAGCCGTCGTCGGAAATACAACAGAAGGCCTTGATAGGAATACCGACCTTCGACGAAGGGAGTGATTGTGGTAGCCCAAAGCTTCATTGGAGGAGCATTGGAGTGGTTGAGGTGATCGAGAGGATGAACGCCATTCACGGTTTGGGAGGAGATGAAATCATGCATCATAGATCAGTTTAGACCATCTCAGGAGAGATCGATTTATGCAGGATTTTTGGCGATCGACAAGAGAGTACAATAGCCGAATTTAGGACACGCTTCGAGTGTTTGTCAGCTACGTTGCCCTAGGTGTTTTTAATGCTCTCTAAAGCCTCAGAAAATCGAGATACACATGTGGGGCTTCGCTTCGTTGAGGCGTAGCGTAGAAACTAAAGCACGCACTTCTTTCGCTTTTTTGCGAGGCGGGCGCCTCAAGCACCTTTTTTTTTTAAAATTTTCGAAACCCTTATTAAAACGACGTTTTTCATTTTTTTTAATAAACAAAGAAACTTTCATGGCAAGTTTGATTTCGTAAACAAACGTGGTTTCTCTTCCAAAGTTCCATTTTTGGCGATTACAACTCTTTCTCTTCGAATTCCAACGTATCCCTCTTACAAAGTTTCAAACCCTACAACAACATGATAGGACTCATGTATCCTTACGGGAGTTAAGAATCTACCCTAGTTACTTAGTGTGGTTAGTTAGGGTAGTTAGGCACACCCACCCTAAGAGCCACTCTAGCCTTAAAAGTCCCTGGCACCATATTTCTTTACTGTGGAAAAAGAACTAT
>JBBMEG010000009.1:3026602-3044100 GCA_037832605.1 Cyclanthera cordifolia | reverse complement strand
CAAAATGACATAATAATAATTCTTTGCAAATTGGAAAAAAATCTTCCCACTAGCATTTTTCAATGTAATGGTTCATTTGGTTGTTCACTTGCCGTATGAATGTAAGGTTGTTGGGCCAGTTAACTACAATGTACCACTTTGAAAGAAGTTTAGGTACTCTTAAGGCTCATGTGAGAAACAAAGCGAGGATAGAAGGTTGTATAGTAGAAGAATATGTGATGAATGAGTTTTTAAACTACCGTTCGTCTTGTTTTAACGACATGGAGACTAGGCTAAATGGAACGAATAGGAATGAAGATACTAATCCGAATATCGAAATATTTGGTGAGTATGAGGTCTACAGACAAAAGGTTCATCCATTATGCATGGTAGCAAATCTGGCGTTGAATCCATTGGATAAGAAGATGCTGCGTTGGTATATTCTAAATAATTGTGATGAAATACGTAATTATTTGTGCCAACATCTACAATTGATTCGACCAATTGTTCGAACATCCAATGGACTATATAAAAAACACGAACAAGAGTTTCATGAGTGGTTTAAAAAAAAGTTCTTTAATTGCGAAAGAATGACAATTAAGTGTAATGATTTATACGTAATGGTTATGGGCCCTAATTCACTTTATCGCTCGTATATAACTTGTATAGTGAATAAGCTTCGTTATAATACAATAACGAATGATGTTGGTCATGTTACACAAAATAGTGATATAATGGTTGAATGTGAAGGTGATAGTTCAGATGGCTCGAACAACTTTTACGGTGTACTTACTGAAGTCTTAGAAGCTTCATTCGTGAGTGCGAGAAAAGTGATGATGTTCAGATGTGACTGGTTCAACACGCACAAAAAGAAAGGAAGATATCAAAGTCATTTTGGTATTATAACGATCAATACATCACAATACTGGTTTAAAAATGAGTCATTCATCCTAGCTAACCAAGCGAAACAAATTTTCTATATAGACGATCCGAAACATGGAAAAAAAGATTGGAATCTAAGTCTCCAATAAAAGTTTATGGGATGTTCCTGAGATGAAAAATAATGAAGTTGGAGAAGGACTAATTGATCAACCGGAATGCATAGTAAGTGAAGGCAGAAATAGAGTGGACGAGTATTTCGAAGACAATTTGATATGTCGATTCGATGCTAAGCCAACAATAATGGAGCAATCTGTGAATGATGATAAAGAAGATGAAAATAGATTCATTAATGACGAAGACCAGGATGATGACGTCGATAGTAATAATGAAGATTAAGTGTTAGTTTAATTGTTTATTTTATTCTTTATACATTATTTCAATTAGACTTATGAAATTACTACTTTTAATAATTGCAGGTTATTAATATGCCTAACACATCGAGACATCTTACTGACTCAGTTTTTGACGGGACCGAAGGTAGTACGGAGCTTGATTGCGTACCTGCAACAGTCGCTACTCAAGTTGGTACTCAGGCTGGAGGTAAGATCGAATTCTTATAAAGTTTTATATATGACGTTAAAATGTTTCGATCTCACAGTTCATTGTCTGGATGTAGGTAGTGATAGCAGTAGTACTACCCAATATCGAGGCTTGTCAAATGGTGAAAACTTGAACAAAAAGGTCACAAAGGAGGGGCGGCTGAAAGTACATTTTAGTGAAGAAAACAAGAAGGTTGTTGGAAAGAACGCCAACGCGTTAAGCAACCGAGTCAGAGTACTAGTTCGACATTCCTTTTCCGTGAGGGCAGCTGATTGGTCGCAAATCACTCAGGTGAAAATTGTGTTAGGAAGGCGAGCAGATGGCATAAGACGCACGACGTACTTGCCCCTGAGAAACGAGGAAGAACATCTTCTTTCTCTTTAGCTAGCAGTGCGTCTCAATGAGATCCTGAAATTGAGAGGATCGTATTAGAGAACATGCAACTGAAGGAATAGGTCAAGGAGTTGACCGAAAACCAGACCCTGATAATGGCCAACCAAGAAAGGATGAACGCCGCACTAGAGGCAATGCAGAGGATGCTCGGGGGTAGGGGCGAGGGCAGTGACGGACCATCTCAGTGAAAGGTAAACAATATTCCGAACTTAACTTAATTTTCTTTTCACATAAGTCCGAAGAATGATGGCTACCCTGCAGCAAAGTTATCATTCGAACATCATTTGTATGTATTATGTGTCGTGGCTATCCTGTCGTGGCTATCCTACAGCAAAGATAGCTACTAATTGAAATGAATTGAGCTCCTTTTTACGGGTTTTATTTTCGGTAACATGAAAATACGCAGTTATGTTGCCCGATTTTCTTTAAAATTGAATTCCTTTAGTTTTTTCAAACTCTAATTCAAATTCTTGTTTATTGCAGACATATGATGAGTTCGTCGGATCAATTCGGGGAAGGACTCGTTCTACGTCTACCTATTCATCACATTCTCTATAGGGATAATTCTTCCTTTTTAGGTTAGAGTCGTTATTTACTTTACTTTCATTGTTTATGTTATTAAGATTGTATTAAGATTTTGTTATTGTGTAATGAGTTCTACAATTTCGAATTCGTTATTAATGTTTTAGAATTTGTTTTTATAATTTCAATGTTCAAATGACTCAAACATTTTCAATTAAAGTCATAACTTTCAAGGATTTACAACAATTAAAACCCATTTATAAATATTCAGCCAAAAGAAAAAAACAGAGAGAAAATGCGACAAAGTATTATTCTATCGCAGTTGCCCACCAAATGCGACAGGCCCAAAGCTCCGTCGCATTTGCTCTTTACAACGACAGAATAATACTCTATCGTTGGTGGTAGGCAAAGGCGACAGAGGTCGCTTCTGTCGTCTTAGCCTTCTCTGATAGAGAGAAATGTTGTGCTCGTGAAGAGCAAATCCGACGAAAGAAAAGTCTTTGTCGCATTTGGGTTCGCCGACGGGGCAAATGCGATGAAGCTGACGACGGAAGAATCTCTGTCGCTGAAGCCAAAAGGGACGGAATTGGACCCCTTCGGCGATAGAAAGCTCTGATGTCGAAGGGGTTATTCCTTGTAGTGTAGGGTGTTGCATGTAGTTAATTAATTGAATTATTTAGTTTGAAAATTTGTGTGATCACATGCTTCTGTCGCGTTAAATGCAACAATCTTTCCATGTCGGATGCAATAATTACATCATGATAACTAATTATTCTAACATGTAGACAAGATGATGCACATCTTACTGTTATAATTTTAAATAAATCACAATCGTGATTCGTTACAGTTTATGGATTTTCTTAGCAAGTTTTTTGAAGATAGTTGTTGAAGTATTAAAATAATATACTATTTGTTCCTTCCATAGAGTTTTTTTTTTTTTTTTTTTTTTCATTTGAGTTTTGTTTTCTAGTAAAATTTTACCAGACATATTTAATTATACAATGAATATATAAAAAGTTAGTATTATGAATTATATGGAAATATATATCCATTTATAACTACCCACTCACCCACTAATGTTGTTAACTACCATATGTATCTATTTATAATTTTTTTTTAAAATGCCTGCTCCGTAGGGATATGGGCTAAATGCCTTTGGTTAGTGAAGTAAGAGATTGAAAAGGAAAAAAATGAAATAAAAAAGGGAAAGGAGGGGGAGAAGTACATATTTGTGAAGTTGGTGTATTTGGTTTGCTTGCTTTTGTAGGCCAAATGAGTGCTTAAAAGGGTTTTCTTTCCTTTTGATATCTTTGTAGCAAGTAGTGAATTTAAGAGATTCCAAGTCTATGCTTGTAGAGGGCGGGGCATGAATGAAGGTACATTAGAGGTGGATTTTGCTACTGATAAGGGAAGGTGGGACGATCTAATACGTAACTCGGGTGGTGAGGGAAGTTGGACTGCAAATAAATTACGTAAAGTAACGATGTTGTGATCGTTCTTCTTTATATTGTGTTAATGTATGTCCATCTCGAAGAGCTTCGACGGGGGCGCAATAGTTCAATAAACTCAGTTGCATTATGGAAATCACAGGGTAAGGATATTAAATAGTGAATGATTGTTGTTGTTGAGGTCTAGATGTACTGAATAGGTTTTAAATGTGTTGTTCTTTTTTCTTTATTTTTCTTTAATTTGTAAGGGGTGATTCACATAGGCATGGGGTTACAATATACCTACTACTCATTGGATTTAGCTATGATGATCACATTTGACACTTATAACTAGTAACTCATACACTCTTAACACTATAAATATGAATGTTGGAAGCTTTGTAGTGATACACCATTAAATAAGAATTCTCACAAATTTTTCTATACTTTATATTCTATTAGTATATGTTATTCACGTATTCATGTTGTTTTGTTTTTTATATTAATGTCATAACATAGATATATTTTTAGAAGGCATTTGAATGTGAAATTGTTGAGTATTTATTAATGATGAGCTATTTTGAGTAATTAAAAATTTGGATTTTAGTAATAGCTTCTTTCAATGTGTTAATTATAGAAAGGTTGTAGTTAGTAGCTCGTTTGAATAATGGTTTTTCTATAGATGTTACAAAGAATAACTTGTTTGGATTAGATTATAAATTAGTGATTATTTTGAAGGGTTATAAATGAGTTATTATTTTGAATGGTTAGAAATGTGCGATTATTTTGAACTATTACAATAATTCATTGAGATATGATTGTTTGAATAAGAATTTTAAAAGTTTATTGGTAATAATTCGTTAATAACATCAATCAAATACACCTAAGAGAATTTGTGTTAAACAAGAACATCACCATCCCTATTTTAGTGTTACGAGAGTAGTAGCTCAACAAACATCAACGTACACTCGAAGACATGATGTCACATGTTCGAATCTCCTCCCTCAATTGTTGTAATCTAATAATAAAAAAAACCATCCCTATTTTTTAAATATATTCATACATAACAAAATTTTCATTTTTCATTTTACTTCAATCAACATCACTTAATTATTTTTAATCTGTTTACCATTGAAGCATCATGTTGTTGACTTAGTTTGAAACCATCATTTGACTTGATTGAATAAATTTTTGTTTGGTTTTTTTTTTCCTTCCTTTCTTAAATTCTGACCATCATAAAAAATTTCTTTCATTTTTTTTGTTGATGATAAATCCCCTAATTATACTGTAAAAAAAAAGAAAAATCCCCTAATTATTATTATTTTTGTTACAAAAAATGTTGAAGACCTAAGTATGAAACAAAACTCGAAAGTTGAAAAGAGATTTGTAAATTAGCCGAAATTAGGTATTGTCATACTAACCAAATGTTCTGAAAATAAATGGCGGATTAAGGCTTTCCCCTCGTAAATTTTCATCAAAATTTAAATGTTTACTTCTTGAGGCAAAGAAAACGAGCGAATCGAAGCTTTTGGACTTTCGCTACTGAAGAAGAATACACTGTGCGAGCGAGCGCTTGCAACTCGTCTGTTTATCCCGACGCCACCGATAAATCGAATGGTATCTTTTCCAATTCGATCTCATTACCTTCTGCCAATCATTTATCTATACTGCACTCGATTTTTGTTTCTGGGTAGTGGCAGAATTTTCGAGGGTTGAATATTTACGTTATAGGGGATATACACAACTTGCTTTCTGTTCGAATTCGTTCCCGTTGTCTTACGAAATTCTGGATTTCAGGTGAATTATTTTGCTTAATGGGTAGTTAGGGTTGCGCTAACTTCTTTGTATATGTTTGAATTAGTAACAACTTTTGTTGGTCTGTTCCTGTTTCATTTAATTTTCGAATTTTCCCGATAAAACGTGATTTGAATGATTTAACAGAGGTTTCTATTGAGTTGTCAATCTGGGGGATGCTGGAAATTTTTTTAACTACTCATTTAACTGATAATTGATGGTTGCCGAAATTGATCACCTATTTGTAGGGCTTTTTTTTTGCTCATTCTTATGTTGGTGCTCCTGGATCCTTGCAGGTCAGTCAATGGAAGATTTGGTAGTTATTTTCTAGCACGGGCAGTTTGATTGGTTGGAAGCTGGTATCTTCGTGGGAGTTAGATTTTTAGATTACTGAAGTGATGTGGACGAATATCTTCAAAATTGTATGTTTCTTGGCCTATACAATCTAAATCTATTCCTAATGTATATGTCGGTAGTCTCATCACATGTGTTTTACTTGTTTTATTTTCTGTGTTGAATTGCTTTTAATGTTTGTTCCCATAATTAGAACTTGGTTACTTCTTGGTGTTTTACATATTTCTCTATTCTTAGGCCGATCCTCTTGTATATTTTATTGTTTTATCTAGAATTTATTACATTGTTTTGTCCTGTTTATTTATTATTTTTTTTGAAAACTTATGCTGTCCCGTTAATACTCTCTACATTGATTTTGTCACAGGGAGGTCTACATCAGATATCATGGTTCCAGTTTCTTCCTAATGAATCTGACTTGATTTCTTTACCGAACAAAAGGTTAATTCTAAGTGAACCACTTTCCTGGTTTTAAAATTAGTGTGTGTGTGTGTGTATATTGGGCGGCCTTCCCCTTTGTCAACGGTTCTAACATTCATTTGGTGTTGAAAGTGCAAAGATTGAGCACAATGGTGCTGCCACATTGCTAGTGCTTTCATCACATGTGCAATTACAGAAGGAAGGATTTCTAAGTGCTTGGACCAACTCATTTGTAGGGCCTTGGGACCCATCTCAGGGTTTGCACAATCCTGGTAAGAAATGAAGATGTGGTGGCTTGAACAATGTATGTTTTTCTTTTTACCACCTTATCGGTTCTTCTTGTCTTACTTTTGGTATGTGGTATTCCCAGATGAAAAAATTAAACTTTGGCTTTTTCTACCTGGGCGCCATGCTTCTGTTGCTGAAACTGCTCAAGCAGCTATTTCCAAGTTAAGGGGTGTGTGCCACTACACATTGTTCATGATATTAGAGTTATGTGCCAACTTTTATGTATTGCAAATATACAATGGCTTTGGTTCATTTCAAATTACTTTAATCTTGTTATGATATTTTTACAAACTTGACTACTTTTGAACTCATTCTCCATGATAAAAATGGAGTATATTTATTTAGTCTTTTTGGGGTTGTGTTTGAATTATTTGTTGTCTCTAGAGGACTTATATCTGCACCTCCTCACCATCTATGCTCCGTTGCCATGTCTTTCTTATAATAGTGGTTGCATCTGGACTGTGGATCTCTCCTGGGGATTCGGAGGAGGTTGCAACTGCCCTTTCTCAGGCATTACGAAGTTGTATTGAAAGGTCATTTGGTTCAACACACTTTCTATGCTGTGTTCATTGATTTTTCATATTTAAAAAAGCTAACTTATCTGGGATTGACAGAGCGCTAACTGGACTTTCATACATGAGGTTTGGAGATGTTTTCACAAAATATAACTATGGTCAGAGTGAAGAATTATTCAGGTTTCTTCATAATTCTTGTCAGGTTCATGTGATTTTTCTTTTTTATGCCTTATGGTTGCTATGGACTTCAACACACAAACAGTTGATTATGTTACTATGTTATGCCCACTTTGACTTTGGTGCAATCATTTATTTCGGTCTTACCGGAGCTTGCATTATCAGTGCATGAAAGGTGTATAGTTAGTCTTGAGTCATATCTAAACAAAAGTAGGTCTTCTGATAAAAAGAAGCTATGCATTAAAGCACATGAGTCTTTTTGCAGTTGAATTTTTTTATACAGATGCTCGATTTGGGGCAAAATCAACTTCAAACAAAGATCTATGTCCTTCCTTAATGTGATTGGATTGTTAAGAATTGTACTATAGTGGTGAATCTTCTTGGCATACTGATTCAGTGAGTTGGGACTTGGGAGATCTAATTGGTACTGAAAACCTTTCAAAACATTTGTGGAAATCAAATAATATGTTGACAAGAATTTGTTATTCTGCTTTCTGAATTGCTTCTGTTACAGAAGACTCCAGTATATTTCTTTTTACCTATAGCTAAGCATATTATGATGTTCGCACTTAAGTGGATTCATCATTGTTTCTGCCAAAGATTATTGTAAAAGTTAAGTATATCTTTGAAGCAGTTATATATGAACCCGAAACAATGTGTCTAACTTGTAAAAAGAAAAGTAAAGCACCCTTTTATTATTCTTAACAATATTAATGTAAAAAGACACATTGAAGCTGTATGAAGTTGGGGTAAATGTAATAGTGTCCACTTGTTCAATGAAAAATGCTCAAATGACGGTTTGGAAATTGAAGGTTTAATTGGGGATCACTATAGTCAGATTATGATTTAAAGTGTACTGTGTACTTATTAATTTTTTCCCTTTTTATGACTTCTTACTTTGTCCTTACCCTGGTTTCTTTAATGGAAAATGATCTTAATTGATGGATGCCAATGGTCAGGAGAGGGCAACCTACAGTGGAGTTCGTATTTTCTGCTACTGAGGAGGCAATATTTGTTCATGTTATTATATCTGCAAAGTAAAACCTTTTCTACCTCTTTTAAAATGCTGACCATGCAGGTTATAATGATAACTAACTGATTCTTAAACTCTTTCCCAGACATATTCGAGCCCTATCAACTGCTGAGATTGAAAGATCATTGAAGCATTCTGCTCATAATTCCTGTCTTGGACTTCCAGGTTAGCTGGGAAATGGGAATCTGTTGGGATGTTTTTTTTTTAAATTCCTCGTGGTTTACTTTTTTACTAAATAATTAGAAGTTTGTTTCCTGTGAAAAGGGTTCTTAGTTGATAATTTCTCTACAAAGAGAGGCTTTAGGCTCTTGATATTTTTTTTGAAGATATATTAAAGAATATACTTATGAATTTTTAGACAGAGCTTAGCTCTTAACTGGTTTAGACATATGTCCTCGACTAAGAGGTCAGAGGTTTGAACCCTTCTCACATGTTTAATTCTCAAAAGAGAGAGCTTAGGCTCAAACACAATAGGTGAAACTTGAAAGGACAAGTCTTTGACCTGGCATAAAATTTTCTTCTGGACTCCTTTCAAAAAATTCAATATTTTGTAGAGATTGTATTGCTTTAATTCCTTTATTAATTAGAAGGACTCATGACTATTTAGTTCTAAGTCTAACATTATTTGTAGTAAAAATGGTTAAATACATAAACTTTTTTTGTTCTTTGCCTTCAGATTTTGCTAGCTTAAGTTGCGTTTGTTAGGTAAGGTTGATGTTGATTTTTCTCTCTGCATCCACATAGTTTTTACTATTATTTATTTTTCTTCAGTGATTGTTTCGCCTCATGGAATCCGGGGTAGGTTCACTGGATGTTGTGCCAGTGATGTTGTGAAACAAATATGTTCCAGGTACTACATTATATTTGTATGCTTTTCACTTGGCAGATTTTTCAATGTAGTCAGTAGTTTCTATACTGTTTGTCGTTATTTTTATTTTCTTTTTTGATTTGTGTTAACAGTTCTGGCAGGTCTAGGATTTCATGTGGATTTGTTGGTTTACCCCATCGCATTTCTCAAGGTGGCTGCCACTCAAAGGGGAAAAAATGTTATGTTGAAGTAACTCTAGGATGCCCTAAATCAGTGAGTGAGAGGCCACTGCAATCCAATTCAAATTACATAAGAAACGTATCAACATCCGGCGATTTAAAAGGATCACCAAATGATATGTCTTCTCATAGAAAGACTTTTATATATCCATCAGAGGCAGTGCTTGTTTTGTTATTGCAAACTTCATTTGCCAAGTCATCTTTGAAAAGGTCGTTACCAAAATTTTCACTGTTTATCTTTTTGAAGTGCTTTCAATTTAAAGATAAAAACTAGGTCTTTTTAGTGAAATTCTATACGGGGTTTGAACAATTTTTTAAAATGAAACAACTGTCAAGATATGCTGTCTATGAAACAAATGTATGCAAATGATTTATCTTGGAAAGTTTTGCTTTCAATCCAAATGCTCGTATAAAGTTTTGCCATAGAGTCTTCTTTTTCTTCTTGAAGGGGTGATCACTGAGAGTAAGAATGAGCAGGGTGTAAGTGTCCCTTGGTAAAAATCCTTATTGTTAGGATTTTGTTTGATCTGTTATAGGGCCTTCTTTTGTTGGTTATCTGTAATCCTCTTTTCTCTCCCCTGTTTTCTTTACCATAAGCTCTTTTCTCTCTATCACCTTGTTTGTTTCTTGATGTTTCTTGTAATTTGAATTTAATTAATGAAACTTTCAGAGTTTCCTATAAAAAATGATGACAAAACCCATCTGATCACTTGACAGTTGGCAAAAACTGTTTAATTATCACTAACAAAATTAGTTTTATCACAACAATACCTTTTGCACCCTTTTGGACTGCAATACATTTAGTGATTTTTTTTCTTGGCCAATGCGAGCAAGATTTTATTGACATGAAGTCATGTGTCCTAGAGGTCACGTGTTTGAATCCCCTGTCTCAAATGTTGTTGAACTAGAAAATGTGATGTTTGTTTCTTCAACTAACTTTGATATTGATTTTTCCAGATTTTGGCTGCAAAATTGGATAGGACCCTCTTTACCTGGTTCATCTTTCTACATGCATTGGTAATAATTTCAGCTCATAGCCTCTGAAAAAAGTTATGTTGATACTGTGCGAACATATTTTTTTTAGTTTTAGGCAATGCAGTTTATTCTTGGCTTTCTGCTTGAATGGCATTATGTGCACGTTGAGCTTGATTTTTCTAACATCGTATCTTTCCTTGTCTACTTTTCAAGAGTTCAGTTGAAAGTAAATTTGAAATGATCTTGGTAAAGTGTATTTGACTGTGTGAGAGAGATGGGAAAGCACCTCATCTTTTTTTAGTTCAACGTTTGGGGTAGAGGGATTCAAACCTATGACTCTTGGTTCTACTCATACTTCGTGTCAATTGAGATATGCTTTTGCTTAAACAACTTTTTTTTTCAAAGAAGAACAATATTTGAAGACAAGGGAAACAACCACCATGGAGTGACATAGTGGTCAAAGAGGGCCTTGAGATGCATAAGGTGATGGGTTCAATCCATGGTGGCCACCTACCTAGGAATTAATTTCCTACGGATTTCCTTTACATCCAAATGTTGTAGGGTCAAGCGGTATGTCTTGTGACATTAGTCGAGGTGCGTGTGAGCTGGCCCGAACAGTCACGGATATCAAAAAAAGAAGAAAAAAAAACAAGGAAACAAGACATCCTAAGTACACGTCGTTCACTTGACATCACTGACAGATTTAATAGAATAGTTGCAAAATGTTTTATCCAGGAGGTCATGATTTATCGTAGTAAAGTTAAGAACTAGAAAACTTCTAACTATCCATTTTAGATCGTTATGTATACAACTCATTTGTTTGCTTGATCCTGAAAAAGGACTACGCAAGAAAGATGTGGATTTTTAGGCCAATAAGTCTTCTTACAAGTATACATAAGATTATTACCAAAGTGTTGTCTAACTAGCTGTATAAGGTCATTTCAGCTACAATTGCGGTTTCTGAAGGCATTTTCATTGTTTGTAGACTAATTCTAGAGTCCTAGACCAAACCCTTGTTGCTAATGAATCAATGATTACAGATCTCATAGTAAAGAATAGACCATTATGAATATCTACTTTCAAAAGGGCTATGACCGTGTGATTGGACTTTTTATTTGTAATTGGCTTAAGCCCTCGAGGTTTTGTCCTCCATTTTTTTCATTTATCAACAAAAGGTTTCTTTTTCTAAAAAATAAAAAGGCCTATGGCCATGTGGATTGAATTTTTTTTAATACCCTTCTAAGAAGGGTTTTGGGTTTAAGTGGAGATCTTTATGTTTTTTCTTTAGAAAGCAAAAAAAAATTCATTTCATTGATTAGTGAAAAGTTCACAAAGATGCCTATCAAAATATAGGAAGAGAAAGGGCAAGGAGATGAGTAAGTGAGAGGAGAAATGTGAGAATGTTAGTTGATATAATTAAATTTATCCCAACTCATAAGCTTCCACTTTTGGGTTGATTGGTGGTTTAACCTAATTCGACATGGTATCAGAGCCCATAAACCAAATAGGTATTCGATCCAATAAAAATGAAATTGAGATTCGATCTTGAGGGGGCGTATTAAGGATCCCACTATTATCCCACATTGAAAATTTGAGGAAATATTGTAGCATTTATTTATGTTTTAAAAGCCTCGAGGCGAGGCTCTAACTTTTAGCCTCTTACGCCTTTATTGTATCATAAGAGGCTTACGCCTCACACAATTTCAAAATACTTTAATTTTTATCTCATTTTTTTCTTCACTCTATTTTCTTTATTATTATTATTTTTTTATTTTAGTACATCTTCGGTGGATGTCGTTGTCGACGACCTTTACCAACTTGAAACAAATAAGTCTTAAATGTGGGTGTCTATGAAGTGTCCAAGGTGTGTCCGTGAAGTGTTCAAAATTAAAAATAATAATAATAAAAGAGGACACGAAATTCTGAGTGTCGGATATGTGTCCGAAGAGTGTCGGGAAGTGTCGGTGTGTGACACAGATATGTTGTCAAAATAGAAGTGTCTGTGCTTCTTAGAAAGCAACAACAAGAAAGCTAGATTCATTCGAGAATTGAATGGAAAACAAAAGTGAGAGAATGACAATGCAAAAGGGAGGTTTGAAATAGGCGTATGTGAGTGTTTGTACAATTGAAGGTGTTGGTTATATTTATTTATTTGTGATTATCTTGTAAATATTATAATAAATAATATCTTATTATATTATTTCTTTTTTATATTTAGGAGTGTTTCCTATTATATTTAGGAATAGGTGTGTTTCCTATTATATTTAGGAATTCCTATTATATTTAGGAATGTTTTCTCTATTTAAGTAACAGAATATGTACCATTGTATTCAAGTGAGTAATAAAGAATCATTCCTTTTATTATTTTCTACATGGTATCAGAGCTCCAGGTTATTGACCTCCAAATATTCCGAGGACCCAAACCTAAGTGGGCAAAATACTTAGCAGGCATTTCATGATCCCAAAGAGTTGGATCTGACCCAAGTGAGTGAGCCAAAGCGAGTGTTTGTTTCAGTCCACAAACTCGGATCTAGTCCAAGATGACTTTCCCTAAATGGTGCCATCTTGAGGGGGCATGTTGAAGATTGTTGAAGATACTCACTTTGTGGCCATATGTCCCAGATTGGAAAGGTGAGCATTCTTCAACACATATATAAGATAATGTGGGCTACTTCTCTCATAGCCAATTGATTTTGAGATGGATGCTCACACTATCTACTTTCTAATAACGTCTATTAAAGGGAAAAAAACCCTAACCCTAATTCTCACTTCACCGCCGTCGCCTCTCTTTTTCAACCTTCGCGGCGGTCAATATTGAAAGTCAACCATCGTCTGGCAGCAGCAGCTTCATCCAATCAATAGCAGCGTCGGATTAGGAGCATTGGATCGATCCCGCCTGCACGTCTCGGATCTGCCTGCATCACAAATCCTACCAGCACGTCTCGGATCCTGCCTCACGGCTGAGTTCTTCTCTCAACAGTGACAGTCGTTTGTTTAGCTGAGTTTTCTCGGCTGTGGCTTGGTTGGAATCCTTAATAAAGCAGGTATGTCGGAAGATAAAGAATCAGTTGCTAGATTAACTACTAATAGTCCTACAATTCAAATAATGACGGGTGTGGGTGCTGGGATGAACCATGTAATACTCGGTAAATGTGTAGTAAGCTTCATGGAAAGCCTGACAATCATAAAACCAGTAGACAAGGAGAAAGAAACACTCGTCCACCTACCTCGAATGCAAATAATGCTGAATTGAATGTATTTAACAAAGAGCAAATTGATCAAATCCTGAAGCTGCTGAAGGACACATCGTCTTCTGGTAATCCTAGTGTTTCATTGGCACAAACAGGTAATTATCCTTATGCCTTCTCTTGCCTTAATTCAGCTCCATGGATTATAGATTCTGGAGCATCCGACCATATGACAAATTCCTCAAAACAGTTTCAAACATATTTTCCATTATATTGTGATGAGAAAATAATAATAGCTGATGACAGTTATTCTCCCATCGCTGGGAAAGGGACCATTAAGTTATCCTCGCAAATAACTCTACAAACTGTCCTTCACGTTCCCAATTTAACTTGCAATTTACTATCAGTTAGTAAGCTCTCTAAAGATTCTAACTGTCGTGTTGTCTTCTATGATTCACTTTGTATTTTTCAGGAACAAGAGTTGGGGAAGATGATTGGACGTGCTAGAATGATTGACGGTCTTTACTATTTTGAGGAAGCTTCAACTAGTTATATGGATATTCAGGGGTATAGTAGTGTTAGTTCTACTTCTGTTAGGGAAACTTTAATGTTGTGGCATTATAGGTCAGGACATCCTAGTTTTTTCTATTTAAAACACTTGTTTTCAAAACTCTTTATAGGAATTGATTGCTCGACATTTAATTGTGAACATTGTTCTTTTGCAAAAACTCATCGTACTTCCTACCTACCTCAAAATTACAAAGCATCTGAACCTTTTTATTTAACCATAGTGATGTTTGGGGGCCCTCTAAGCTAGTATCCCAGGGTGGAAAAAAATGGTTTGTCACCTTCATTGACGACCATACTCGTGTAACCTGGGTGTATCTTCTAGCAAATAAGTAAGATGTTAAAGAAGTGTTCATTTGTTTTTACAACATGATTGAAAATCAGTTCAAAACAAAGATAAGCATCCTCCATTCAGATAATGAAACGAAATATTTTAATACTCATCTAATCGAGTTTTTATATAGTAAGAGTATTTCTCATCAGTCGACGTGTAGGAACACACCTCAACAAAATAGGATTGCTCAAAGAAAAAATAGGCACTTACTAGAAGTTTCTCGTGCTATTATGTTTTCAATGATGGGGTGTTTCAATTCTTACAACTACATATCTCATAAATAGAATGCCTACTAAAATGTTAGGTTTTCGCACTCCTTTAGACCGTCTTAGAAACATCTTCCCTACAAATTGGATTTTTTCAGATGTACCTGCCAAGGTTTTTGGATGTAAAGCCTTCGTTCATGTATCAGTCCTTCACAGTCTAAACTAGATCCTCGAGCCATAAAATATATCTTCTTAGGCTACGTATCTCATAAAAAGGCTTATCGATGTTATGATCCTGTAGCAAGGTAGCAAGGAAGTTCTATGAGAGTTTGAATATCACCTTTATAGAAAATCAATCCTACTTTACCAATTCCCTTCAAGGGGAGATGACTATAGTTGAAGGAAATTTTTGGGATATCTCTCCTCTTCCTAATATTGTTCACCATGAGGTAGCTGATCTCAATTCTACAGAACCAGGACATAATATGGTAAGTTCCTCTTCAGGGGGAGAAATACCACAAAGTACTCAACCTGAATTTCAAGTTTATACTAGGAGGAAGCTGAATCAAAATAATAATGACGCAATGGTTGATCCAACACACGACCAATCTGACGCTTCGACAACTGATTCTGGTATTCCAGGTAATCTACCTTCCAACTCTTCTCAACCTGAAAATCGTTTGTCTGATGTTTCTGTTTCTGATCTTGATATTCCTAGAGCATACAGGAAAGGAACTCGTAACTGTACCAAATATTCTATTAAGAACTATTTGTCCTACTACTAATGGTCCACTACCCATAGAGCCTTTACATCTAGGATAACTAACTTGTTTGTTCCAAGAAATATACAGGAGGCCCTAGAAGATCCGAAGTGGAATTTAGCTGTTATGGAGGAGATAAATGCGCTCGAGAAAAATTATACATTGGATATAGTTAAATTACCGAAAGATAAAAAGACAGTAGGATGCAAATGGGTATTTACTGTGAAATGTCATGCAGATGGGAGAATTGAAAGGTACATGGTAAGATTGGTTGCTAAAGGGTTCACTCAGACCTATGGAATTGATTATCCAAGAAACGTTTGCCCTAGTGGCCAAACTGAACTCAATTAGAGTTCTGCTATCTATTGCTGTCAACAGAGATTTGCCTTTATATCAACTTGATGTGAAAAACGCTTTTCTTAATGATGATCTAGAAGAAGAAGTATATATGGACTTACCACTTGGTTTTGGAACAACTGATGAAAATAATAATGTATGCAAGTTGAAAAAGGCATTGTATGGTCTCAAACAATCACCTAGAGCTTGGTTTGAGCGATTTGGAAAGGCAGTTGCAAGGTGTGGTTTTCTTCAAAGTCAGACAGATCACACTATGTTCTACAAACGTACTAGAGATAACAAAATGACTATTCTAGTAGTTTATGTTGACGATATTATAGTGACAGGGGATGATGAAGTATGAATAACTTGAAGAAAAGATTAGCAAATGAGTTTCAAATAAAAGACTTAGGAGTTCTAAAATATTTTCTGGGAATGGAGTTTGCAAGATCAAAAACTGGTATTATAGTAAATCAAAGGAAATATATCATAGATTTACTAAATGAAACTAGGTTACTTGGCTGCAAACCAGTGGAAACTCCTATTGAACAAAATGTGAAACTACAGACAGTTACAAAAGAAGTAAAGAATAAAGAAAAGTATTAGAGACTTGTGGGTAGACTCATCTATCTATCTCATACACATTCTGATATAGCCTTTGAAAAAGGAGTCCATGACCCCGCGTATAAGGAGAGGTCGAATTCCAAACTTTTCTCTCTGTGAGTATGGTAAGTCAATTTATGCATGCTCCGGGCCCTACTCATTTTGAAGCAGTATATAGAATTTTGAAATACTTTGGTACCCCCTGGAAAAGGTATATTGATTAAAAAACAGAATCATCTTGATGTTGAAGTTTATACAGATGCCGACTGGGCTGGTAGTACCATAGATAGAAGGTCAACAGTCCCATTCTCCATGATAGGACAAAACATATTGAAGTCGAAAAACACTTTATAAAAGAAAAGATCGTAGATGGAACTATTTGTCCTATATACCAACCTCATAACAAGTAGCTGACATCTTTACTAAAGGACTACTTAAACGACAGTTCGCTAAGATGATAGACAAGTTGGCAATGAAAGACATCTTCATACCAACTTGAGGGGGAGTGTTGGTTATATTTATTTATGTGTGATTATCTTGTAAATATTATAAGAAATAATATCTTATTTTATTATTTCTTTTTTATATTTAGGAGCATTTCCTATTATATTTAGGAATGTTTTCTCTATTTAAGTAACACAATATGTACCATTGTATTCAAGTGAGTAATAAAGAATCATTCCTTTTATTATTTTCTACAGAAGGCAATGAGATTGAAAAGCTGAAGAGGAAGAATTGATTGATAACTTTCTTTAAACATAGGGATCAAACTTGTAATTTAGAGTCATGATAACAAAACGAAGAATTGTTTCATATAAACATTACTAAACCGAACTAAATGCATATGCCCTTCTCTCTCTCTCACCTACATATTTCATTCAGCCCCCAAGAAATTCTCCTTTGTTTCCTAAACATAAAAACATAGACTACTCCCAATCGCTCAACTTCCTCTTCTTCACTCCCTTCCTTGCCACCACTCTAATACGACCCGGCTATACGGGTTTATTCTCGTCGATCGAAGTTCGGCAATCAAGCATGAAGAATGGAAAGCAGAAGGGCATTATCGTCTTTTACTTGTTATTAGGGTTTAGAGCAATTTA
>JBBMEG010000009.1:2999511-3022015 GCA_037832605.1 Cyclanthera cordifolia | reverse complement strand
TTGGGGTCATGGATGTTTCTGATCAGCTTTTGCCTGTGGGGTTTCCATCCTTCGATAGCTTCAATCAAGCTGTTCCAGTAACTACAGAGGAGGTTCTAAGCAAAGATCATGAAATCACAAACAATGCATTGTCCTCAGTAATAACAAACCAAACTCCAGTGTCTTCTTCTGGTGAATTTGATCAAATTACTAAATCTGAAGCTTTGATGACACTTGCTCCAGAATATGGAGCAGTTGAAACGCCTACTAGTGAGTTTTCTTCATCAATGTTCCGAAGTCCATATATTCCTAAATCTCGGGAGCTAGAGAGTTCAAACTTATGCACAATCAGTTACATCTATGGTGCAACACCACCCTCTTCACCACAGTTTGATAGGTCGGATGAAAAGAGTGGCATCTCATCAAATACAAAACCATCGAATGTTCTAAGTGCTAAACACTATTATACACATGTTGATAATGTGAAAGAGAAGCATACAAGAAAATCATCTGCATGTAAGAACAACTTCTCTACATCTGATGGGTTAGCGGCATCTCTCTCTAAGCACAGTGCTGTCAAATCTGCACCGAGGAAAACAAATGAGGATGCTGTTGAAGCTGATTGCTTATTTTTGTCTCAGAAGCATGTTCTTGCAACGGAAGTTGAATGCTTAATGTTCCAAGCTTCTATGTGCAGAGTACGACATACCTTGCAGTCTTCTGGCAGTGCCATAGTTTCTGGTACAAATCAGCTGTCTAGTGATCCAAATACTATGTCAGACTATATGGAGAATGAGGTGAAGAAGAAAGAAACTATACCAATGAGGATAGTCGGGGATATAGATGGGGGAATACTCGATGGACACCTCAATGCACCTGTTGGTGTTTGGCGGTCTGTGGGAGTTCCCAAGGTTCCAAAGCCCTCGAATGCACCTAGTATGGAACTTGGATCATCGTTACCCCACAATTCTTTCCATGAGGATGGAGTTCTCTCTTATAAGCAAAGACCACTACTTCAGGAGCTCCTTGATGCCATTCCTTTTCTTGTCCAGCAAGCTACTTCTTTTGTTGACCTGGCCTTGGATGCAGAGTGTGGTGACGGCCCATATGGCTGGCTAGGATTGCAGGAACAGTGGAGGAGGGGATTTTCATGTGGGCCAACTATGGTTCATGCAGGTTGTGGAGGAACCTTAGCCTCTTGTCATGCATTGGACATTGCAGGTGTGGAGTTAGTCGATCCTCTTTCTGCTGATGTAAGTGAATTTTCCTTCTAATGCTATTGTATGCACATCATTTTCTATTTTATATTCGTAGATCTGGACTTACGATTTTAATTTGTTAAAGATATTGTTCATACTTACTGCCACTAACTTGTTATCATCAGTATTTTACAAAATTAGCTTCGTATGTTTCCTTACTTTTTTTTATCGCGTCCAGTATAGTATCATTACTTTTACTGTTACTCTTTATATAATACACACACACACACACTCTTACTGTTACTCTTTATTTATATACACGTATAACTATACACACATATACACACACATATATACACATATATCTACACACACACACATATATATATAAATGGCTAATGAAAAAGTGAAAGAATACAATGGCTAACGAAAAAGAGAATGAACCCACTAAACTCAAAAGCATAGAATCTATTAAGGGACTGTACATCACCAAAGGCCTCTCCAAACTCCAAAAAATAGCATTAACCTCAACCTCTGCTTGCCATAAAAACTTCATCTCCTGATCTTGAAAAATTCTATCATATTAAGTATGCTTGTTTTTCTTTCTTGCTGCCTTATAGATGTGATGTAGCCTTAAAACTGTTCTGCTACTATTTTTAGGAAGGAGACCAATAGAATTAGGCTGCTCAGTGTAATGAACTCTTCGACCCAATATTACCACTTGGACATGTTATTTCTATATTTTGATAATGGGCACTTGAACATAAAATGCTCAATTTATCTTTCAGGTTTATGCTCCGTCTGTAATGAGCTTGCTGCAGTGTGACATGAAAACAGCCTTGAAATCTGCATTTGGAACTTTAGATGGGCCGTTATCTGTAACTGATTGGTGCAAGGGTCGTGGACAATTAGGTGATTCCGGAAGCACAGGTGATGGGTTATCTGCTGAGTCTACTGTAAATGAATCTAAAGATTCTTCTAGCACTGTTATGCTTAATATTGGAGAGCCCATAAGCCCCTCACATTCTTCTGCTAGTGGAGCATCTAGTCTCAAAGGTACAGATGTTATTTTTTAAACAAAATGAAATGTTAAAGTTCAGTGGATTATGTAGTTTTCTGACACTGTAGGCAGTACAATGATGGATGGATCCAAAATGGATGAAACTTCCCAAAAGAGATCAAACCAAGAAATTTGCAGTTCAGGTTCAGACCAGCAACTACTTTCTTCCCGACTGAGACCAACAGTTATTGTTCTCCCATCACCGGCGATACTTGTTGGGTATGCATCTGATTATTTAATCACTGTATTAGTTGAGAGATTAAATTTATATCTAGAATAACTTGTTTTGACATTTATGTACTTTAATAAGTCTATTTATATCACAATTAAAATGTAGTTGTACGTTCAATTTAATGCTACTATTAGAACAGTACTCAGTGGTCAGTAGGACTGTGAGGCTATGTTTATTTTTGGTAGAGAGAAGTAGTTAACTACTATTACTCAAAAAACCACTCGTTTGTATTTGGTAGTAAACAACCACTCTTAACTACTCATCAAACCTTTTATGAAACTACTCAATCAAATTTCACATCAAACATATCACTCAACTACTATCCACACCAATCACCAAACAAGTAATTAATTACCCAACCATTACTAACACCAATCCTCAAACAAGTAGTTAAGTACTCCAAACTACCATTAACCCTTCCACGCCTCTCCATTCCACTCTTTTCTATAAAAAACAAACACACCCTGAATGACATTTTTGTGTTTTTTTTTTTATTTATATCCCGGAGAACTACAGATTTTTTGGTGTGCATTTGAATTTCTTACATTTATGTTTCCATAAATTGCTTAGGCCAACGTCATACAAAGAGATGGAATTTTTTGTTCTTGCAAAAATTTATGCCCATGTTTGAGGAAGAAAATTATTAATTAAAAAAAATGGATGAAAGTAAGAAAATTATGAAATATTCGTTAATGATTGGTTGAAATAGCTCAATGTCAGATAGACAAAATTCCATGATGGATTCTTAGTTGGTTAAATTATAACCATTATAAACTGTTTAACTGTTTGGTTTCTATTTGAGGTAAAAAGTGAGTTTGTAGAGACTAGTTTAGGACCAACATTTTCTCAGTCATGCACCTGTGGAAGAAGCTCTCTTATATTTTCATGCAAATGAATTACTGTTATTAATATCATCTAAATGACAATGTGTTATAACTTATATGTACATAGGTACCAAGATGATTGGCTTAAGACATCTGTTAACTCTGTGAAACTTTGGGAAAAGGCCCCTCTTGAGCCTTATGCTGTACAAAAGCCGGTAAGTTCGTTGAAATCTGCCTGGCAACATCTGCAAGGAACGGTTCATCTTGTTGCCCATATTTGTTTTATGGTATTAATGATTTTATGATGTTAAAACTTGCACCCTTTTAGTGACCACTATTTTTATTTTCATTAACTGTTTCAGATAAATTATTGCGTCATTTGCCCAGATATTGATCCTCTTGCATCTGCTGCCGCTGATTTTTTCCAGCAACTAGGAACTGGTAAATATTGATTTTTAATTAAATGCATATAAAACCAAATTAAAAAGGGTACACTTTCTAACAAGTGGCGTACTATATAATTAATTCTGCATTTTAGTCTATTTTCCTGCTACAGATTGATGTTTTAACAATAGATAAATGTGGTTTTATGTGGTTTCTCAATGTTTCATTTTGATAAAGTAAATCCCCTAGTTTATTTTTTCTGGTATGATATATTAAAAGATTTATGTGGTTTATAGAGTGTATAAAATCTTAATTTATTTTTGGATAGTGATTTTTATAGTGTGTATTATTATTATTTTTGTAGTTAGTAAGCTGTAGCTTTGTTGTTTTTGTTAGACATGAGAGTTTTTGTAACTACTTTCCAGTGATTTCATTTCTTATAAAAAAAAACTAGTTTCCACTGAAAAGGATTGAAATAGAAGTATTTTCCCTTGTATTATTTAATTTTATTTCTCAATGGATAGTTGGCTTTTCTTAAGAAAAAGAAAGGGATTCCTGATTAAACTCAATATTTTGATATGCTCATTAACTGCATTCCAATTGTTAATGAAATTACAGTTCATTAACTAAGTTCTTCAACTAATTTTTCTGTTTCCTATAAAGAAAGACTAAATTTTTTTTTTGGCCTTGTTTGTCACCAGTGTATGAGACATGCAAGCTGGGAACTCATACCCCTCATAGTTTAGGGAATCAAATGGATGTCGATTCTGGAAAGTGGCTGTCTTCAGGGTTTGTTCTACTTGATTGTCCCCAATCAATGAAAATTGATAGCAGCAGTGCTTCAATTGTCGGTTCTATTAGTGACTATTTGCTCTCTCTATCAAAGGGATGGGACTTGACAAGTTATCTTGGGTCTCTTTCTAAAGCTTTGAAAGCTTTGAAACTCTCTCCATCCATGCCGGCTAATCCCAAAGAAGGAAGTAATAGTTCTTGCATGGTAAGACACTTGAATATCTTCTACTATTTGGCCAATTATATGTCACTTGACGCCTAATATATATTATTTCTTGCATGCTTAGCTCACCTGCATCTTTTGTCCACTTTAGGTACTTTATGTAGTCTGCCCTTTTCCTGATCCCCTGGAAGTATTGCAAACTGTCGTTGAATCTTCTGTTGCTGTTGGTTCTGTCATGCTCCAGTCAGATAGAGATAGGAGGACAATATTGTGTAGTCAGGTTGCGAAGTCATTAAACTGCTCTGCAGCTGTTGACGAGTCATCAACATCAAACGTTCTAGCTCTTCAAGGGTTTACTCTTCCTAAATTGGTATTGCAGATTGTAACGGTTGATGTAATTTTTAGAGTGAGTAGTCCATCTGTAAATGAACTTGTCATTCTTAAGGAGACTGCTTTTACTATTTATAACAAGGCTCGTCGAATATCACGGGGAATGTCAAATGATGTGCAGTCATCATTAATATCCACTAGATCTCATTCAGTTCTATCATCAATGTCATCTTCCATTCCGGGTATGTGGAAAGACTGCGTTGGCCCTAGAATAACTGGGCATTCCCTCCCACGAGAGGGTGAAATGGATAGCTCCCTGAGATCTGGAACCTGGGATAATTCTTGGCAAACAAGACCCGGATCATTGAGTAGTGACCCAAACAGAATCGGAGAATATTATCTACAAGAGGATTCTTGCTACATGTTTGAACCACTTTTTATTCTGGCAGAACCTGGTTCACTAGAGCATGGAATTTCACCAATAAATGAGTATTCTAAATCACTATCTGATGACAACAGTGGAGCCTTTTTGCAGAGCTCAAGTTCAGCAGTAGGTATGGATGTGGGAACTAACTCTCAACTAGATGGACCTGAGATGGATGGATTTGAAGGCCATCAAAAGAATCCTAGCCTACACTGTTGCTACGGATGGACAGAAGACTGGCGCTGGCTAGTATGCATCTGGACAGACTCTCGAGGAGAATTGTTAGACAGTCATATATTTCCATTTGGTGGGATTAGCAGTAGGCAGGACACGAAGGGTCTGGAGTGCATTTTTGTCCAAGTTCTGCAGCAAGGCTGTATGATACTTCAGTCATGTTGTCCTGATTCTGGTGTTTCCAAGCCTAGAGATTTGGTTATTGCAAGAATCGGAGCTTTTTACGAGCTTGAGTATCTAGGTATGAGTTACTCATATCATTATTATTTTAGCTTTTACTATTTTTTATTTGATATCTTTGATTGTGATTGTACTTGAGTCTTCATCAATTGTCTCATTTAGATGCAGAAAGGATGCTCACTTCATAACTGACATCTTTATTCTTGACGATTTTATTCGCTATGTCAACAAAATTTACTAGTGAAGATATTCGAGTGGCTGTTTTAAATTTCTGAGCTGTTTTGAAACTTATCTGCACATTTTTTTCCATCTTATTATGACTAGAGTGGCAGAAGGCCATTTATTCACTATGGGGATCTGAGGTGAAAAAATGGCCCTTGCAACTTCGCCGCTGCATGCCAGATGGTATATCCTCAAGTAGTAATGGGAGCTCGATGCAACAACAGGAGATGAGTTTGATTCACGACAGAAACCTTCCTTCTTCACCAAATCCTTTATATAGCCCCCATTCAAAATCTACAGGCTTTATGAAAGCTGGTATCGGACAACCTGCTATAAGGAAGCAACTAATGAGTGGTCATGCAGCGGTTGACAACTCAAGGGGATTGATTCAGTGGGTGCATAGTATCAGTTTTGTCACAGTTTCGATGGAGCATTCTCTGCAGCTATTACTTCCAGCTGATTCAACATCTTCTGGTAAGATAAGTTGCTGGTACCTAACACATGCCTTGTTTTCTTCCATGGATGGTTTTACAGCTCTCATTTTTTGTTTAATAATTGTAGATTATTTCCTCCTATTTGGTAATGGCTCCAAAAATTTCATGCTTTATGCTGTTCCATTAAGATATTAGTAAATATTTCAACTTCAAGTGCCTATTACATAAATCTGGTATTGGATAAATTTGCATCTTGTTGAAATGTTATCTGGGAACATATTTCCTTTGGAAAATTGTAAGATGGCTCTTGATAAATTGGGAGTTAAGAAGTTGAGCTAATGTTTCTCATTGCTCTTACTAGTTTACTAGTTTACTTATTCTGTAATGAACTTATGATTTCTTGATAAAAAACAAATATTAGAAACTTATACTAATCATATACTCACGAAATGGATGCAAATTTGTATAACTTATTCTTCTGCACAACCCAAATGCACACCAGTTATCCTAAACTTTGATGTCTTAAATCTTGAGCCAAAGCTTCCTTGGTAGATAATGTGAATTTTCTATCATTTATCCTTGTTTCATTTGAATTTAAAAAAGTATTGGGGAGTATCTAGATTAGCGAACCCGCACTTCTGGAGTAATCATGCAAACTATAAAGCTTTGTATTGTCCGTGTTGCATGTGATTAAGCCTTTCTGTTCTTTCATTTTTTCGGTTAGAAGACTGCCAACTGCTTCATTCTGGAAAGTTCATGAACATAAATATGTATGTCTTTTGATGGTTAATCTGTTATGTAAAGCACATTGCAATAGCTTTCGTTTAGCCTGACAATCATGGAGAAATATTTATACAAGGAATATTAGGAAGCAACTGTAATTTTTGTTAGTACTTAACAAAGTTTTTTACAGGTGGAAATCAAGGAAGCGTCCATCATACGGGTCCATCTATGTATCTAGAAGGCTTTACGCCTGTTAAATCTCTTGGTTCTGCATCTTCTTCTTACATACTAATCCCATCACCTAGCCTGCATTTCCTACCTTCAAACCCCCTTCAGCTTCCCACTTGCCTCACCACCGAATCCCCACCGTTAGCGCATCTCCTCCACAGTAAGGGCTCTGCAATTCCACTTTCTACTGGATTTGCAATTTCCAGAGCTGTACCCTCTATGAGAAAGGATTCTCGGAGCAACGTGAAAGAGGAATGGCCATCAGCCATTTCTGTTAGTCTCATTGATTATTACGGAAATAATATCACACAAGAAAAGAATGTCCGGGGAGTTATCAAGCAAGTGGGAAGAAGTTCTAGTGTGGAAACTAGAGACTTTGAAATAGAGACACATTTGATCCTCGAGTCTGTCATAGCTGAGCTTCATGCCTTATCATGGATGACAGTGAGCCCAGCATACTTGGACCGACGAACTGCCCTGCCTTTTCACTGCGATATGGTTTTGAGACTTAGGAGGATTCTTCATTTTGCTGACAGGGAGCTATCTAGGCGTGCGCAAAAATCTAAACATTAGGGTGATATCAACCGAAGTAATGCTCAGGTTGTTTCTTGCTAATTATTCTGTTAAGCCCTCCTTACCATGTAAAGTTATATGTATTATAATTCTTGTACATGCTAGATAGCTGGGCAATTCTTAATTGTATGCTTAGTTGATAGGATAGGCAGAGAATTAAATCTTAGTTCAGGTTTAGGTGAAAATTTAGGATAAATGTATATTAAACAAAAGGGAATTCCAACTTGAAAATCAGTTTGATTGAGATGCCTTGATTTTCTCAGAATATAATCAAATGATAGGACCACTTAATCTAAATAGCTAATAGCAATTTTCTATTACTATAATAATTTGATTTAAAAAAACAAATGTAAATGATACTAAAATTTGTAGAAGGTTAGAGATAAAGTTGAAAGATTGTATGAAAAGAATATTCAAAACAGAGTTAGCATGGGGTAATTATGAAAGTGTGGGGGTGTTCTTATCTGGCATGGTTGCAAATGTTGCAACACTACCCCATGTGATTTGGAGTTGTTTTTTTTTTTAGGTTACGACATTGGGACTTGA
This sequence comes from Cyclanthera cordifolia, assembly GCA_037832605.1. NCBI lineage: Eukaryota > Viridiplantae > Streptophyta > Magnoliopsida > Cucurbitales > Cucurbitaceae > Cyclanthera > Cyclanthera cordifolia. Next base: position 3,013,488 of record JBBMEG010000009.1, on the reverse strand, counting down.
ATTCTTGACCTGTTCATTGGATCAACTAGTTATTTCTTTTGTTGGCATTTGTAGTTTTATGTTGATTCTTTATTGTTGTGCTCTACTATCCTTATGTATTGCTTATATAGGTCAACCAAGCTCTTTAATTTTGACTTATTGAAGCATATAATAAAATGTGTTCTATCAATGTAACCAAAAGAATGTCCCAAGTTTGTGTAATTCATTGGATGAAGTGATATTTTACATGCTCTTTTGCTTTTTTGTTCTAGATTTAGATTCAAAATATTCTTATGTTCAATGTATTTATTTCCTTACCTACAATTTTGTTTTTTCTTTTTATCATATAAACACATGCAAAGTAGGTCAGTCAGCAATGCAGTGCAGCAAACACTCTTTAATATTTAAATCATATTTTAGCTTTGGTAGTTATGGATTAGCATATACATATTTTGAGGTGGTAAGGTATTATTAGCATATTATCAATTGTGAAGGCTCCTTTGGATTATTTTAAATATATTGAGGTGATAGGTGTAAATATGAGATGGATGAATGCAATGCTTTTTGCTTGAGGGTTAATTTTCAAGATTTTTTAAGATTTGTTGGGGTTTATTCTTTTGGAGCTACTTTTTGTACACTTGGTTTTGTTTTGGTCTTTTCTTTAACCTCCTTTTTGTATGACCCTTTCATATTCTTTCATGTTTTAAAATTCTGTCATGTTTCTTACCTTTATATGTGCATTTTTCTCTCTCTTCAATGATGGTTAAACAAGTGAATGCTGAGAAAAGTTAAGTTGGTTAGTTAAGCATTTTGTAGTAGGGAGTATATGGGTTGAGTTGGGTAGGGTTGAGAAGAATTATAGGATCAACCCAATTTTTCGAGTTGATCAATTTACTGACTCATCCAACCCTATTTTTCAAAGTAACCCAACCCCAACCTTTAAATTTTCGGGTTGAGTTGGGTTGGACCATCAAGCTATTATGCTTTTAAAATATTAAATAAATATTTGTTGTTTCATAGAATATTTTATTGAGGTAATAAATTTCAAATCAACGTAATAGAACAAGTTATATAATTCATCTCATTGTTAATGTATTTAATTCAACATTATCGAATAAATATAGTAATCATGTAAGTGTTTATATTTACAACATTAATATAAACTCTAAAGAGTCGAGAAGCAACAAAAAAAACTATAAAAAACTTTCCAAAAAGTTAAAATCACATTCATTCTTGGTTGATCAAAAAATGTGAGATACATGTTGGCACTTCATTTAATTTTTTTTAAAAAAAATAAAATTTAGTTTGGGTTGAACCCGACACAAAACACCATTACCTGCAACCCAACCCGAACCTTGGTTTTCAAAAAACCTAACCCAACCCTTTCGGTTAGGGTTGAGTAATTCGGGTAGTTTAGGCTACCAATTTCTTTTTGTACACCCCTATTTTGCAGTCATAAAATAAATTAAAAAACCCATGTTTATGGGTGGAAGTTCATTTAGGCTGAAATTGAAGAGATCCATCTTATAAATTTTTCTTGGTCCAAAAGATATTTACAATTCCTACAAACAAAAGCTGACAATTGCATTTAGATGTTAAAATTACCTTTTGCTCCCTTTCATTCTAAATCAGTAAGATTTTAAAAGTGTTTTTTGGAAATATTATTGATGGTGTATGTCAATCATTTAAAAAATAAAATAATATTGATAATTAAAGTGCAAAATTAAGCATGGATGGATAAAATAATAATAATTTGTGATATAATTTTGTGCAACATTTTGAAGAAATTATAGTTATGGGTCATTCATAAACCCATGTGCACAAGTAACATCAGCATGTGATGCCTTCTTTATCTATGTTGTCATTTCTCTCTCTAATCTTCCAAAATTCATAAGTTTTCAAATGCCAAATGGCAGTTTCTCATTGGTTTTCAAATGCATTGCACTTTTAAAATATCCAAGGAAAGTGTGGTTATTCTTCACTTCAAAATCTACGTTTTTTAGACGTCTTTATTATGATATATATATATATATATATATATATTTGTAATTATTTTCAGGATTAACTTTACTATTGAAGATCTTTTTTATAAGAAACTTTCTTCATTTATTCGAACTGTTTTTTTAATCATTTCAACTGTTTTTTTTTGTTTGTTCTTTGATTATTTTCTCCATAAAGTTAAGATCATTATAAAAATATATTTAATTAGGTGATGATTTGTTTATTTAGGAGGATCAAAAATCGAGTAATAATATTTATCATTCAAAAAAAAAAAAAAAAAAAAAAACTTGGGTAGGAAAATTATTAAGGTTATAAAGTAATGACAGTTTTATTCAAACATTTGTTTATCATAAATCAATCTTTAATTCTATCCGTTTAAGATTACATCATTTTAACAATAAATATAAACTATCAAGAGTTGACTTAGTGATGAGTAAAAACATGTTTATTCTAGTTTTTTTAGCATTTTATCTTTGACCTCTTCTCGGGAGGATAGATGTGATTTTTGGAGGTGAATCTTCTTCCTATTATTTGTAAATTGAGGGAGGATGATTGCTTGGATTTGGTTGGTGTTTTATAAATGAATTTGCATTTAAAAAAAAGAAAAAAAAAAGTAAAGTACTACGCATAGAGCTAACAAGGATTAGCTAAACGTTGTTGCTTGTGAAAATAAATGATATATTTGTAAAACACATAAAATAGGGAAATGGTAGAAAATGGCTAGTTTTTAAAAAGATTTTAGTAAAATAGCTACTTTTCAAAGCATTTAAATTTTAATGTATAGAAATTTGTGTAGTGGGATAAATATTAATTTACAAAAATACTCGATCATCCTTAAATTTATGGAATTTTTAAATTTCATTATTAAAATAAAAATAGAAATTCAATTAAATCACCTTATTCTTTCTAAATTTTTGGATAAGATATCATTCTAACTAAATTTTGATTTTTTAGAATTCGGAGATTTTAACTAAATGCTAACTAAATTTTTTATATTTTATCCACATTCAAATATCTTCTTAAAGTTGGGTGAATTTTAATTTGTTCCTGTAACAAATTTGCACACAGGTATAATTATGTACAATGAATTATAAAGACCTTATATACAGCATGTTCACTAATAAGATGTACATATCAAACATACACTACAATATATGTCTAGACAAACTTTCAATTAAAAAAAAAAAAAAAAAGAAACAAAATCCCTAAAAATTGGGAATTCAAATTTAGGTGAAAAATATATTTTAAATGTGAACTTGTTGCAAGAGTCGTATCCAGTTTTGTTGGAAAACTTATAGGTGTATGTGGTTATGGAAGAACATGAACAATCAAAGAATCCTTAAAAACTTTTTTAAATTTTGATTTTTAGATATTATAGATTGTTACGAGTAAATCTAAAATACAATTGATTTAGGATTATAGGGAGGGTATAAGAGTCATTTACATATTAATTTACTATTTAATAATTTTCGAAAAATCTCATGAATTTTGAAGTCGGTAAAATTTTAGCCATTTTCCAAATTAATTTGTGAAATGTAGCTATTTGGGTAGTTAGTTACCCATAAAGATAAGCATTATTTTGAAATAAGATCCGCTATGAAGGATGAGGTGGGCGACAAAGGGAGGTTAAGAAAGGATGTTTCCAGCAATAAAAAGGTGTTGGAGGGTGCTATGGAAATTTTAAATTAATATCAAACTTGGACCAAAAGAAAATGTTAATAAGGCTCAAGTTAGTTTAAAATGGATAAAAAAGAATTGGTTTAAACACACAATTTTACACATTATTAATAATAGAGCTGTATACTTTTTAATGTATCAATAACTAAGCCTTTATTCATTATGTTTAAATAATTTAAATTCTCTTCAAAAAATTTCAAATTTCTTTATAAAATTTTACTTAAATCTATTATATTTAATTTCAAATAAATTTTTTTTCATATGTTAATCTAATTAAATAATATGAAATTATTTTACACGATCATTTTAAACTTATTTGGTAAGAAAATTAAACGTTCACTAATTAATGTCCAAATGTTTTATTGTCTTTTAATTTGACCAATATTAAAATTGATGTTTTCTTACTAATAATTATGCAATGTTAAACTTAAAGAACATAGTACGTTTCTCTAGAATTCATTCTCTTTAAGTCAATAATCATGATGGAATTGAGAATGAGAATTACGTTTTCCATGCATTTATGACTTAAGTTAATCTCGATGGAAGATTAAACTCATGTTTAAGGAAGTTTGGTCCTCTCTCTATCTATAAATACAAACATTTGTCCATCACAAATGTAGTAGAATGAATATGGAGAATATTAAGTTTAATGAAAATACATTTAAGCTATTAGGCAAAGAGAGAGAAATCAATATCTTTCATGAAGCAATTGATAAATGCATCAAATCAACAACGATTCTTTATTGAATTTGAAAGGTTCTTGCATCACGATTTTTGGAGGTACTTTTCAATCTCACTAAGATCTAAATACAATTTGTGACAATCATGTTATTCAAGATCTTAGGTTCATGTTATGTTTAAAATTATCAAACATATTTGACTTCCAAACTATGAAAACTTAGGTGATGAGATATGCCAAGTCCGTTGGTAAATTAGTTGGGATATGACAAGTTAATCTTCGTGTAATCTATGATATTCTGACATAAAATTGAGATAAAAAATAAAAAAATCTAATTAACAAAATTACCAAAATGTAATAACATAAAATAGTTATTAGCACACTCAAGTTTTTATATACAACATGAGCTAAATAAGTTTCAAAAAATAGCAAATGGGAACCTCGATGATGATTGATGAGTTTCGGGTTCAAATCTGAAATAGGTAAATATTAAGTCGTTAGATGAATCATGGTCGCAACAATAATTTTAAAACAACCATATAAGATAATCAAATTCTAATATAAACATTACCTTGTTAAATGAAAGAAAGATTTAAAACTAGCCTTAGGAGATTTAAATTGAAATCATATCTCGTTTGAGATCAATCGGCAGCCACGTTCAATTGGTTTAATTTTAAAAGAAATTAAAAAAAAAATCTGACAAATTACAAGTGAAGCAGGGATCAAAACTTAATGGATAGAAGCATGGATAAACATGCCAATTGAATGAACAAATAAGCTAAAATACAAAATGAATTAAACAATGTGTGGATGAATAAAAGACAATGCAAATTAATTTGTAGAAGGCATAGGTCAATTGTAAAACTCAAATTGTCATGTATATATCCCGAAAGTGTTCTAAAAAAATTTTTGGACATCAATTTATAGAAGTCAAAGATACAAGACAATAAAGTAGATCAATAAATAGGTAATGAGAACATAAATGCATGAGCCAAATAATATACATGAAATCAAAGATGTACTTACATTTGTTGGGGAGGGTTGAGGATATGGAATTATATAGAGTAAAAAATATATTTAAAGGAAAAGTGGGAGGGTTGTTTGATGGATACAATTTATTCATCCTTTACAATCGAATAATTCCAAATATATACTTATTTACTAGATTTGAAATGGATTTGATGCTGAATAAATTTTGATAAATCTGATGAGGGATAATAAATTAGATAGTTGTGGCCGTACAAAACATTCACTCTGATTAAACACAGATGAAATGAAGTTCATGATATGGAGAAAAATAGGATAACAATTGCAAAAAATCTCAACCAAACATGAAAGAAGAGTTTATATGCGAACAAAGAAGAAATATGAACTGCCTGAAACATCAAATTACATTAAAATCAAATTACATAGTATTTTAAAGCACGTAGGGCCGATGGAACTAATGCTTTATTCTTTCAAAAGTATTGAGATACTGTGGGTAAGGATGTTGTCTCTCCACATTTGGATGTGCTTAATGAGGATTTAAAGTTGGAGGAGAGTAACAAAACTGTAATAACTTTATTCCCTAAAATGTCTTATCCTAAAAGAATGGAAGATTTTAGACTTATTAAGTTATGTAATACCATTTAAAAAATCATTGCAAAGTTTCTCTCTAATAGGTTGTAAGAGGGTTTAATCGAGTAGTATTTGTGCCGAAAAAACTAATTACTGACAATGTGATTGTAGTGTTTGAATGTATCTTTTCGATTAAACGTAAAACGGAAAGTCGCAATGGGCCACGCTGAAGCTGGATATGAGTAAGGCCTATGATAAGGTGGTGAAATTTTCTCTTAGGCACGAAGAACCAAATGGGATCCAGTCTGGGGTGGATCAAGAAAATAGAGCATTGCATTTCTTCCGTAAGGTACTTGGTGATGGTTAACGTGATGCAGTTCAGGGAGGTGATGCCGCAAAAAGGATTAAGGTAAGGAGATTTACAATCTCTCCATCTTTTTATGATTTGTACCGAGGGTCTTTCGGTGCTTTTAAACATGGAAGAATCTTTAAACTCTATCAAAAGTTTCAAGATCAATCATTATTGTCCTTCTATATCTCATTTATTTTTTTGCTGAAGATAGTTTTTTTTTCAGGTCTAAAATTAAGGATTTTCTGATGATTAAAAATGTCCTTGTGTGTTATGAAAGGGCTTCGAGGGAGATGGTCAACTTGAAGGAGTCTTAGGAACCCGGATAGTCTGCTTAGGAGTTTAGACTAAAAAAATCTTAGCAATATCTTAGAGGTGAAGGTGAATGATAATTTTTGGTCCATCTTGAAATGCCTTCTCAGAATTATAAAGATAAAAAAGCTCTATTTAATTCTATTTAGTGGAGATTGGAGAGATGTTTTCATGGCTGGAAAGGAAAGTTGGTATCTAAAGTGACAAGGAGGTGATGATTAAGGCGATGGGGTAGGCTATCCCGACCTCCAGTAAGAGTTGCTTTTTGTCGACCCCCAGGGGTCGGCCAACACCCTTGCCCTCCCCCCGGAGATCGGTCTCGCCATTTTCGACCCCTCGGGGGTCGGCCTTACCACTACCGACCCCTTGGAGGTCGGCCAAATGGAGGCCACAACCTCCCGGGGGCCGGCCGAGTCCATACCAATCCTCCGGGGGTCGACCAAGAAAGTTCGACTTCTTTGGGGGTCGGCCAAGGAAGGCCAGGACCCCCCTTGGGTCGGCTCTTGCAGCCTCACCCTCCTCAGGTCCGGCAACAAGTAGGTCAGTCCGAGTGGGCTAATCATGGAGGTCAGGACTCCCCCTAGAGTTGACCAAGCCCAAGTAACGTATGGAGGCGTTGCACCTCGTAGCGTCCCCAGTTACAACGAATAGGCCAACTCGAGTGGGTTGGTCGTGGAGGTTAGGACTCTCTTGTGGACTAGTCGATCGAGTCCAAGTAACGTTTGGAGGCGTCGCTACCCGTGGCATCCCCCGTTACAACGAGTAGGTCAGCCCGAGTGGGTTAGTCGTGGAGGTTATCCAAGTTTTTTAATGAAAATCTGGAACAAGTGTGCGCTCGTTTTTCTTGGGGTAAGAAATGCAACATGAATAAGACGCACCAGATGAACTTGAAAAAGATTGGGATGTGCAAGGGTCTTAGTGGTCTTGGGTTTAGAAATCTAAATTTGTTTAATCGAGCTTTGTTAGCTAAGCACAGTTGGAGAATTCTTAGGAACCCGGATAGTCTGCTTAGTATAGCTCTTAGAGGCAGATAATTTAAAGATGAAAATATTCTCAACGCTTTTTTGGGTAGCAATCCCTCTCTTGCTTGAAAGAATATCGTATACGGGAGGATCTTGTTTGAAAAAGGATATAGATGGAAGGTAGGGAATGGGTGAAATATTAACATCAAGTCTGACAGATGGATTGCACGAAGTGGTAACCCTTACGCCTTTGGTGTTAAAAAAAATGGATGGATATATGTGTGGCTGAGCTTATTATTGATACGAATAATTGGAATGATGAGGTGGTGAACAAAACATCTTTTGGGGTGAAGATGCATAATGTGATTCTAGGCACTCCGCTTCGTGAGAGTGGTGGACCTCATAAAATTATCTAGATTCACTGTCCTAATGGGATTTTCTCCATTAAGCCTACTAATCATGTGGGTGTTAACCACGAGAATAAGGATTTGGCTTCATCTTATGAGAAGGCTAAGACGATTGTCATTTAGAAAAGTTTCTAGAATACGAAGTGTTCTCCCAAGGTTAAAATTGAGGCTTGGAGTGTTATTTCTAATGTCATCCCAATGAGATGTAATATCTTAAAATAAAGGGGTGGACATTAAGGTTATGTGTTTTCTATGTTGTAAACATAGAGAATTTAACTTGTATATAATGATGGAATGCAAAGTGGTGTTAAACTTTGGAAAGAGATTTACCCCTGGTTCGATGATTTTAGTGATTTCTTTAGATCATGAGGGAATGGAGTTTTGGGAAAAGATGTGCCTAAGAGTTGAAAATTTTATGGAATCTAAGAAATATGATTATCAAATAAAAGATTGTTTTGAACTACCATATCCTTTGGTCTTCGACTTTCAATATGATTAACTCTTTTTCTGATGTTGTTGCACGTTTGGCAAATGATGATCATGGAGGGATAAGTGGTCCCCATCGCAAGTAGGGAGATGCCCTACGAGGATGTTAGAAGCTAAATATCGACGTCTCGATATGCTCCAACACCAAGGTAGGTTGAATGGGTTGGATCGTCTAGAATTATGAGGGGAACATTATTCTAGCAAGTCGAAAGGATGAGATCAAAATCTCTGGTGTGAAGTAATTGGAAGAATTAACGATTAAAGAATGCATCAAAATCTTTAGAGATATTAAAGTGAGGTAGAATCCTCCTATTTTGATTGAGTGCGATGCTTTTGTTGTGGTCCAGGCCCTTAAATGTGGAACATATGATTCATCCGACTTTAAGGATATCATTGTTTAGATTAGCAGTTTAGCTAATATGTTAGGGGTGATAAATTTTTTGTACTATAATAGACTGTGTAATAGGGTAGTAGATATGCTTACTGAGCTTAGTGGTTTAATCTCTTTGTGCAGGAATGTGCTATCCTTTTTTTGTGGAGGCAAGAGCTTCCTTTTAGAGGGGATCGTCCTGTTGATTGACCTCTATGTTTTATCGATTTCTCGACGGGTTAATATATAATTGGTTTTTTCAAAAAAAAAAACACATTATTTTGAAATAAAGTATAATTTTGTATGGAAGGTTGAAAAGATAGATACATAAAAGAATAAAATTTTCCACAGTAGGCTCAAACACCTTGACAAAGAAAATTCAAAAAAAAAAAAAGAAATGAAATTACAATATTTTAATTGGTTGATCATATTCTTCTTTGTTGTGGTCTTCTCAATTTGAACAAAGGTTTCCCTTTCAAATTTCATTAATGGAGGCTCTGCTCGTAAAGATTTCCATAGCTCATTCATTGACTTCGATTTTTTCTCAAACTTGCTTTTCCTTTTTTTTAATTCTAAAATTTCATAAACTAAAATCTATAATAATTCTCCTAATTATTTATTATACTTTTATAATTTAGGATAAATTATAAATTTAGTAGTTAAATATTAAATTTAATTGGTTTCAAAAAAATTAAAAAAAATAAAGCAGAGTTCAAGTTTAATTAAATTTTTATGAATTGATAAAACTTGTTGTAGGCTAAAATATCTCGAAAGATTTGGAAGAGATTGGGATCCGCACGAAGGAAAAATAAGCTAACGCCGACCTCCCAGGGGTCAACCTAATGAAGGCCTCAACCCCTAGGGGGTCGGCCAAGTCCAAGTAACGCAGGCGGACAGTGCACCTCGTGGCGTCCCCAGTTACAACGAGTAGATCAACCCGAGTGGGTTGGTCGTGGAGGTGAGGACTTTCTTGTGGATAAGTCGACCAAGCCCAAAGTAGCGCTAAGGGACGCTGGACACTCGTGGTGTCCTAGCACTAAAACGAGAAGGCTGCCCCTTTAAGGAGTCGGCCATAGAGGTGAGGACCTGCCAAGGTTGACCGAGTCCAAGTAACTCCGGAGTCAAGGCTGTTACACCCCCAAAGGGTAACGGTCAGGAGTTACGCCAATATTAATACCCGACTTGATGACAGACGTTTCTAAACGGTCGGCCATTAAGTCTCCCTAAGCTGCAGCCGTTATGAAATCGATTGCTATAGGAGTCATGCCAATTTTCATTCTGAGGGGCCCAATATCAAGCTAAGTACTCTTACGCTATTCCTAAAGTCTTATACTATTATCCTAAATTTCGTTTCTAACTTAGGCATCGGAGGCCCTGTGGCTCACACCACACCGGTGTGTCCTAATTTCGCTTTTTTGCAAGCATTTTCGTCCTCAGCTAAACAAATCATTACTGTGGATATCTGTTGACCATTTTTCAACATCAACAGTTGGCGCCGTCTATGGGGACGAGAATGTGTTCTACTTAAAAATGCTAAAAATCCAATCCATTTTCTTGCGAAAAATGTTGAACGTTGAGAACGGCCGCCACCACGTTGTCAATGAAGAATCTGACGTCGAGCACGCTTTGAGAAGGATTACCTTCAGAGGACATGACGTTGTTCATGTTGAAAACCACTCGGATCCTGAGGGTACGGTAATCAGGCAGGAACCAGAGCGTGCAGATCCAAAGTTTACGGCTTTTGGAGGAACAAGTGCATGGAATGGCGAGAGTTTGAGCCACCTGGTAGAGTTACTCCGACAACCCCCTCCGGCTCAGACAGCTGACGCTGGGAACCAACAGCGCTGCATGAGGCGGCGCGGCGACAGCCCACTAAGAAAAAGGCTGCGACGGAGAAATCAGCTTCGTTGGTTCGGAACCCTGCCAAAGGGAAAGCCCCAGCCACGGAAGTGCCAAAAAAGGCTCATTCTCGACACCGTAGACCGGTCGAGCAACTTTGACTGGGCGGTAATGACCGGAGGAAGGAGCATTCGGTCCACTAGAGGATCAGATCTAAAACAGCGGAGTCTTCTAGAACGCAGTCACTCCAAAGTAGCCACCCAAGGAGTACTATGCGAGTGTCATCCACCCCACATTCCCCGAAAACTCCAAGTGCCCGTATGGCGGGATATGACTTGGGAACAAATCTCAGGGATGTGATTAACCAACGCCGAAGAGAGGCAGGGTGTGACGAAGCTGAGGCGCAACCTTTGGCTGGCCCAACTTCGTCTTCTCCAAGACCAGTTTGGGATCATGAAGAAGGCAAAGGACCAAGACGGACTGGACCTGGACAACCTGGTCAACCAGGTCGACCCCCCTTTCACCGATAATATCATAGAGGAGTTTGTCCCAGTAAAATTCAAACTCCCTGCAATCAAGAAGTACGATGGATCTACGAATCCTGTGGAGCACCTGGATTCCTATCGGGCATGGATGGAACTCCATGGAGTCCGAGAGGCGCGTTTTCATTCAGGCTCACAAGACCAGCCCGAAGATGGTTCACGCAACTCAAGTGCAAGTCTATTGCCTCTTTTAGAGAGCTGGCCAGGGCTTTTGTCACCCAATTCCTAGGAGGACGAGATCAAAAGAAGTCGGTCACCCATTTACTGATCGTGAGGAAAAGGAGTCATGAGACTCTTCGGGAGTACATTGCCCGCTTCACCAGAGAGGCGCTGAACATTGAAGGGTACTATGACTGCACGACTGTCATAGCAGTCGTCGCCGGACTCAGGGATGAAAAATTTCTATGGTCGTTGGGGAAAAAACTTCATTCACTATGCTGAGGTCCTAACCAGAGCGCAAAAGTACATGAGTGCATAGGAGCTGGTCGACTCCCGAGGAGGCACAGAAGGAAGGCGCTCTCTTCCAGAGCGCGAGAAGTCAGACAGTCGTCGCGAGGCTGATTACAAGGAATCCGAAAACGACGGGCCGAATAGCGCCCAGTGAAAAAAGAGAAGGTCGAACAACGAGGGGTACCCCCTAGCTGGTTAGAGAAGTACACTTCCCTGAAAATTCCTGTAAAGCACATCTCGATGGAAATTCAAGATAAGGAGGAGCTGAAGTGGCCAAGTCGGATTAAGGCAAGGTCCAACAAAAGAAAAAGAGGCAAGTATTGCCTATTTTACATGGACCATGGCCACGCTACCTCGGACTGCTACGACATAGAGGAGTCCATAGAGTCCATCATCCGAAGAGGACGATTGGACAACTACGTGGAAGAGGGTGAAAAAGTGTCTAAGTACCCTAGAAAGAAAATGGAGGCGAAAAGTGACCATCGTCGTCGGAGATCAGAACTATCATCGGAGGGCCGCCCGGTAGAGGGTTCAACCGAAGTCGGAAGGACAAAGTGAGGCAGGCCAGAGGTACCCTGAGGGGCGAAGAACTGTTGCTGAAGCTGCAACGCTACACTAGCCGCACACCGTCGCCTTAGTGGTGTCCCTAACCATATCCAACATCTGCGTTAGAAGGATCCTCATTGACGGAGGCAGTTCGACGGATGTGCTATCGTTAAAAGCTTACGACGCCATACTGGGAAGACCCACGATCCATAGGCTAAGGACAACCGCATCAACTTACCACCAGGTGTTAAAGTTCCCTACTCCCATGGAGGTAGGGCAAGTCCGAGGAGAGCAGCTGTCCTCGATGGAATGCTACCACACAGCCCTACGGGGCGTGGTAAAAGACTATTGAATGAGGACCAGTTTCAGGTAAAGCTGTGAAAGGAACAACACCTGTGGAGGTACAAGTCAAGCAAGTACCCAGGTCCCAATGTGCCAAGGCAGATGCTTTAGCAAAGTCATAGGCCACCTACGAAACCAAGGCGGACAAGACCGTGCTGGTGAAAATAGGCAAGTCCCTGCCAAGGGAGCCTAAGGAACCTTCAAGTCAAAGAAGTGCTAAAAAAGGGATAAGTCTCCACAGAGAGGGCCTACCTAGCCTAAATTTTGAAAAAGTGTCGAAGTGTAGTTAGTCTTTGAAAAAAGAACCTACTTGGCAGAAATTTCGAAGATGTGCTTAGAGGTAGCAAGTCTCTAAAAAAAAAGACTACTTAGCCGAAAATAGCCATAGGTAGTGAGTCTCTGGAAAGAGAGACTACTTGTCAAATTGCTAAAAAGGAATGCTTAAGAAGGTGACACTCTAAAAAGAGAATCTTCTAAAAAACGAACTACTCTTCAAATTTCGGCAACAAAGTAAGTTCGAAAATGAAGAGTGGGGGTAACGTTGTAGGCTAAAATATCCCAAAAGACTCAAAAGAGATTGGGACTCGCACGAAGGACAAATAAGCCAACGCTCACCCCCTAGGGGTCGGCCAAATGGAGGCCTCAACCCCCGAGGGTCGGCCACGCCAGCGGCGACCCCTTGGGGGTCGGCCTCGCCATTTTCGACCCGTCGGGGGTAGGCCTCGCCACTACCGACCCCTTGGAGGTCGGCCAAATGAAGGTCACAACCCTCTAGGGGTCGGCCGAGTCCATACCTACTCCTCGAGGATCGGCCAAGCAAGTCCGACGCCTTTGGGGGTTGGTCAAGGAAGGCCAGGACCCCCCGGGGGTCGGCGCTTGCAGCCTTACCCTCCTCGGGTTCGGCAACGAGTAGGTCAGTCCGAGTGGGCTGATCATGGAGGTAAGGACTCTCCCTAGAGTCGACCAATCCCAAGTAACGTATGGAGGCGCTGCACCTCGTAGCGTCCCCAATTACAACGAGTAGGCCAACCCGAGTTGGTTGGTCGTGGAGGTTAGGACTCTCCTGTGGACGAGTCGATTGAGTCCAAGTAACGTTTGGAGGCGTCACACCCCGTGGTGTCCCCCGTTACAACGAGTAGGTCAGCCTGAGTGGGTTGGTCGTGGAGGTCAGGACTCTCTCCCAGGAGTCGACCGAGTCCAAGTAATGCAGGCGGACGCTGCACACCGTGGCGTCCCCGGTTACAACGAGTATGTCAACTCGAGTGGGTTGGTCGTGGAGGTGACGACCCGTAAGGATTCACCGAGTCCAAAGCCGACCTCTGAGGAGGAAGGTTGAGTAGGCTAACCTGAGTCGGTTGGTCGTGGCGGTTAGGACTTTCCTATGGATAAGTCGACCAAGTCTAAAGTAGCGCTAAGGGACGCTGCACACCCGTGGCGTCCTAGCACTACAACGAGAAGGTTGCACCCCTAAGGGGTCGG
>JBBMEG010000009.1:2932436-2944112 GCA_037832605.1 Cyclanthera cordifolia | reverse complement strand
TAATGGCAGTTGTCTCTAGTTTTTTGTCTTCCTCTAAGCTCAAAATTAAAATTAAAATTCATCCATGGTGGAAAGCTTATTACTACAAAATATTGTTGTTCCACGGTGGATAGAAAAAGTCAAAACACTAATAATTACCTATCTAAACATAGTTTTTAATCGGTTCAAATAGAAATTCGATTTTGAGTTTGGTTTAAGACTAAACTTATAAAAATCTTTTACCATTTTCGGGATTTCAGGGTAAAATAAAGTCAAGTGGGAAAATTTTAAATTTAAAAAAACAATGTGATACCAACAAGAATGAAATTATATGCATAGTTTTTTAAATAAACAAATACAATTTTTAAAAATATATATAATAAAAAAAAAAAAAAAACACTTCAAACAATGGCTTCTTTCTTCATTCTACTAGAAGAGTTCTGAACCTTCGTTCCAAAATTCATACATCAAAGAGATCATGACTTCAAATAGCCTAGAAAACAAAAAAAAAATTCACTTCAAGTAGAAAAAATTCTTTTAAATAATCGAGAATTGGAACATGCTCCACTACATACTCGGAACACTCACGACCGAGCCAAGGCGCAGACAAAGAAAGACAAATAGCCTACAAGTTGGGAGATAGAAAGAGAGATAACTATGAAGCATCAAAAACATTGCAAATTGAGGAAGAAAAATGCATAACAATAAACAGCCCAAATTGCTATAATTCACAGGAATTGATAATTACACTGTCCACCCAAAAAAAACAAAAAACAAACAGCAGCAGCTTTGTACAAAGCTACCTCAACCAAAAAACCTCTTCTTCTATCACACATTTACCCTTCATCTTCTACATGCATTGAGTTTCAGAAACAGAATCCCAACACTATATGATCTTCACCTCTTTATTTACTATGCCAAATAAACAGAAGGAAAAAAACAACACGATCAGCTAGCCGAGATCGACGTTTACGCACCCTATCCAAAACAACAATTAAGAGTGAACTCTTAACCAAAAGAAAGTACTGAAGGAAAACAAATATTAGTTATGCTTTCGCACCAAGTTGAACCGAATACTAGAACACTCTCGTTCGTACTCAATTAGTTAGATTTTCCAACTATTGCAAGGACTTTCTTCCCATATGGACTTGTCCTAAGCACAGGAATATGTGGCTTTATTGCTTCCACCAATTTAGTATGCAGAGTACCCTGAAAAAAACACCAACATTCATCTCATAGAATTAGGATCTAACCTTTCCAAAACCATTTCTACAAATGTAAAAGGAAAGTGCAAAGGCAGTTAAACCATTTTATTTTTTGTTTTTTGTTTTTGAAAATTCAGCTTATAACAAGTAACAACTACTCAAACCTATGGTTATCCTTAATTTAAAAACCAAACCTAAATTTGAAAAGTAATTTGTTTTGATTTTTGACGATGAAATTCTTAGTAGAGAATGAGTGAAAACCAGCTAAAATTTGAAAAATCAAATGGTTATAAAAGAATGCTTATCAAATCCTTATCAAACGATCCTTAAAATCTAATTTTCATAGCATCGAAGTGATAGGATCGATCTTCAAATTTTAATATGTTAAGAGGGGTACTACTACCAACGATCATGCAGCAGCCTACACAAAAATTTTAACATCCTAGAACTTCATACACTCCTCTTAAAAGAGAAATCTTGGCACTACTAACCTCTGTATTGTTCAATGCAGTTTGAATTGCATAATTGCCGTATGGGTCCTGCATGATTTTATCGAATCGTGGATCATTGATCAATTCAAACACAATGTTAGAGCGGCATTCACTTGCAAATTCCAGGCATTTTTCAACAACATTACTACTGTACTTCTGCATCGACAAGTGACCATAATTACCCTCTAGCTGTTTGTGTATAGCTTCCGTTGACCATCGAAACTCAAGCTTGATGATGAATTGCACAACATAGTTCCTGCACAAAATTTAATTAAGGGCAATTCAGCTTATCAGTTCTAATTCATAGTTTCGGGGGTGCACGAAAATAGTAACAAGTTGAAATTATTGTACACCCTCAAAACATGTGAGTTAAAAGAGTTTGATTTGTTATAAATATATAATACATGATAAGAAATGCAATAATCAAACATGACACTTCTAAATGTACATGATAGGAAGTAAAATAATCAAACGTGACAGTTTTAAATAAAGAAAAAAAAAAAGGTTAGAGCATAAAAAAGAAAGAAGAAAGAGAGTAAAATTACCCATATTCATCTTGTGAAATAACAAGCGCATTTTGAGCGATCTCATTGATTAAATTATCTCTGTATATGCTATTGGAACAACTGAGGCATTTTTGAAGCACACAACAACCATGGCGATCAGTTGCAAGATCAACACAACTATTTCTTGCAGCATCATAGAGTAACTGCAGAGAAAACAAAACCATAATTTATTATGTTTCACAGAAATCATTTAACAAAATGAACCTTTCATATCCCAGCAAATACATATCATATCTACTTTACTTCCACCACATTTGGACAAAAACAAGGTTCAGCCATCAATATTGATATGCCTAAAAATGGTATAATATTCTGTTACAGCATCAAACTGAAGAAAGCCCAAACTTCTGCTCAGATTGCAGCAGGTTCAAGCCTAGAGAGATTGTTAATGAATTGATATCTCTTTTATTTAGCAATTACCATATAACATCTTATGAAACAATATAAGGATCAATGGCAAGCATTGACAAAGAAATAATAGGAGAGGATAAACTGCTCTGCTTGTTAAGTATTTTTTGGAGTAAGTTTCACGTTTAAGTTTTAAGGACGAAGGGAGTACAAGTACTTCAGAAAAAGTAATTTTCTAGCAAATTTAGGATCATAGATGCAAAAAGGCGAGAGCATTTTAAGCCATATAAGCGATATTAACAGTAAAATCAAATCCTCCAACAAAAATTATTTGAGATGGCTCTCATATTAAGGTAAAGAACCAGTTACCTATGCTAGATGCACAATCAATGAAGCAATGCACCACAATGACCCACCAACGTCTAGCATTGGTGGCCACCTACTTAGGAAATAATTTCCTACTAATTTTCTTGACATCCAAATGTTGTAAGGTCAGGCGGTATGTCCCGTGAGAACAATTGAATTGCAGATAAGCTAGTCTGTACACTCACACATAAAAAAAATGTCTAGTACAAATATACTTTCTTACAAGTCAAAAATAGAAGTTTCCAAGAAGTGCAATAGCTCAATTGATATGATGTGTGACTTATGACCAGGAGGTCATGAGTTTGATCCCCACCCCAAACGTTGTTGAATTTAAGAAAATATCTAAAACAAGTCTATATATGGTCATTCAAGCATCATTGGTTGAAAATTCAAGGGCTTGGCTTATCATAACCCATTATCTACCTTGAGTCTTCATACAATGTTGCACTCATCTGATTCCATCGAATCATATTCATAACTATTTTCTTAGCAAATTTAAAGATATGCATATGCTAATGGTCACTATGGAAAAGGTTGAGAAAGCTTTGGGAGAAATAAAAAATGAAAGAAAGTACAAAGCAGGGAAAACATTTAAGGTGTGTTTGGGCCACCAAGGTTAAATGGAGAGAATGAGAATGAGAATGATTCTCGGTGTTTGGGCTAGAGAATCATTCCCCATAATCGCATTTTCCCAAAATCACTTTTTTATTCACCTTCTAACTAGTTTTTTATGCCTTCCATAACTACTTTTTATGCCTTCCATAACTATTTTTCACTCACATCATACTCATTATTTTATTTTCTTAAATATCATTCTCTTTACCCCCAAACACAAATAATCACTCTCTTCACCCCAAACAAAATAATTATTTTCTCCATAATCATTCTCTTTTCTATTCTCCCCCTATTTTTCATTCTCCTTCCAAACACCCTCTAAGAGTGTCTTCCTCCTACTCAGCTACGCCCAACAAGTTGGACTCGTGCTTTCAGATTTCCAATTAAATTCTTTCCTCATACTGACTTCCCACTAAATTCCATGCCTCACAAACTATTTACAACTACTTGCAGTAACAATGACTAAATATCTTAATCTCAGCTGTGCCACCACGGCTACCAGAAAATACCCAACAGGTAAACTATGTAAAAGGCATAACAGTTCTTTCGAGACTGTTAAACTAGAGAAAAAATAACCCAAGGAACAATTGTAAAATAGGGGGGAAACCACATAAAGATGGATTAAAAGAGAACAGAAGTTAAAATAAAAAAGTTACTTTGGTGCATTACACATGGTTTTTATTTCATGATTTCGTATGGTAACAGAAGATACTGATGGCCTTTTAAATGTTCTGAACTACAGATGAAAAGGCAAGTACCCCTACCTTCTGTGTAGAGTTTGGCTCCTAAGGGGATGTTTGTTTTGAGTGTTTATGAAGATTTTATAAACGAGCTTTTATAATCACTCTTTAAAAACCTTATACAAACGAGCTATTATTACAATTTCTTCTTTATAATCACTCAAAATAACTCCTCATTTCTAAACACTCAAAATAAACACTCTACAATTTTACAAACAAACACCCCCTAAGGTTCTTTTGTTGCATGCTTTTGCTTGGTTGTTTCCTCGAGTTCATTTCCTAAGGTTCTTTTGTTGCATACTGATGCCGACTTTTTACAACAATATAACTCAATTGTAATGGCCCAATATCCTTCTACTTCTTTGATAAGGTAATGGACCTTCACCCATTCATTAAATACCAGCCCAATTAGAAATTTCAGCATTAATTTTTGGGCTTCAGAATTGAGTTTAGTCCATGCAGCCGTTTTTGTTTTAATTTGGACAAAAAACTAATCCATATGATTCTAGATCCTTTCTCCTTTTCTAAAAAATTAGGGTTAGCCGCCATCTTCCACATGAAGTTTAGGTTGAAAATTTGTTCTCCCTTTTTTTTTCACGCGTGTCTCCATCTTCTCCCCACTTCACACAAATATTTTTCACTAACCCAGCAACAACCTATTTTTGGTGATGTCTCTTCAATTGCTTTTCTCTATTTGTTTTTGCTACTGTGTTCTCTACTCTTCTTCTCTTTCTTTTTTTAAACTTATTTGAAGGAACAAAATAACTCTCTATTTTACCTTTTTCCTTCTCTTTGCTCTCCTCCATAAGCAATGTAGACTCTTCTTCTTTTACAACTTCCACCCTCAACTCTTGAAACTTGTTTTGCAAGTCCCATAAACTCACTTTCATTTCTCTAAAATTCTTCTCTAGAACACTTTGGCATGAATTCATGCTCTCCTTCATTGTAGCTTGCCAGAAATTGAATCTTGACATCATACGGTCCACCGCCTTGCGAAGAACCCCTTCATCAGACACCATTATGGCCAGAAACGAATGGCTCTGATACCAAATTGATAGGATCCAAACAAGAACATAAATTTTGTATTGAAATATAAAAGATAAAAGAAAATACAAACTAACCAAGTTTGAATAGGACTTGGAACCTCTCTCCTCTATAGAGAATCATCTTTAAGAGCCCAAATGAAATCACTCTAAA
The DNA here is from genome assembly GCA_037832605.1 of Cyclanthera cordifolia. Lineage (NCBI taxonomy): Eukaryota > Viridiplantae > Streptophyta > Magnoliopsida > Cucurbitales > Cucurbitaceae > Cyclanthera > Cyclanthera cordifolia. The sequence goes on along the minus strand of JBBMEG010000009.1, from coordinate 2,938,605 downwards.
TATTTGGATCTCTTTCTCACTCACCTCACCCTCTATTTATAATAGAAAACCCTAACAAACTCTCTAACTAATTTCTCTTATACCCCTATATTATTCCTAATTCATATAAGGCCCAAACCTATCATCTTATTTGATCTTTCACTCCCTTCCGAAGATTGATATGTAAGGCTATGTTCGTATCCTTGAGCATTGGTCTCTTTCAATTTATTCAAATTGAATAGCCCAAAAAGGAAAGCACCTTATAACTTCAAACGAACAAATCCAAATAAACAGATGTAAAGAAATATAATCGTCACCTCACTGCAACTAGGCATTAAATAATCAAGGCAATGTTGTGCCACATGGTTGCCGTTTATGTTTTTCATCAGATTCACAATACCGGGCTTTAAAGATGAGACAATCATGGAAACTTCCTCTTGGGTTTTAAGAGTCTCAATAACCTTCTGAATAGCACGAGTCCTGTGATTAAGAAAGAAGAATTTGGAAGAGTAATAAAAAAAATAAAAGAAATGCAATGAAGTCCAGGAATGATTGTGGTTGACTCGTGAAGTATAGAAAATGACAGGAAAAGGGCATACCCATGCATGTCACATGAAATATAAATAATTTCACCATGGTTCTTTGTAATCCTATGTAGAATTTGCATCCGCTGATTGTCATTGCAAACTTCAAGCAGCTTCTGTATAAGATAATTTCCAAATGCGTCTACCATAAGTTCAATAACATGATCAATGATTTCATTGAAAATTTTCTCAATATCTTCGTGGGTACCCTCCGTAAATTTCCGTTGCAAAAAACGGCAACCATGTTGGTCTTTCGCCATGAGAAATATATTACCCCTGACTTCATCAACAGAGTTAAATCTGTCTGGCACTAACTTATGATTTGCTGACTCCGAGTACAAAACAGATGAGCTGAGGTGATCGCGACAAATGCATTCACTAGTTGGAGCCAAATTGTTGGGCCGAACACAACTATTTGGGCGGACAATTCTACTGTGGTTGACATGATTGGGAGATTTCTCAGCACCAATAGACATAAACCTCATAGCATCAACTGAGTTAAGTCCGGAAGTCTTTGCAAGAATCTTTCTAGGAAAGGGAACTTTCTCCATACCTTGAATTGTGTCCATATAGTGGTTTGTAAATACAGGATTGAACTGGTTTAAACCCCTATGAGTTGCACACGTCTTCCAAGACGGTTCATAATTAGACTGTTCAAGATGGTGAGCAATTGGGACCTCATAATATTGAGGCTTACGACTCTGACAAGAAATCCTACTTAGATTCTCATGTGATTGATTTAGAAGCAGACGCTCCAATCGCTGATTATAAAGATGCTGCAGGTAAAAGTACTGGTCGTGCATCCTGTACAACTGCTCCTCTTCAGCATAATTCCAACCAACATGACCATGATCTATCTGTTGCTGATGTATGTAACGAACAGGTGACCGCCCATTATGGAATACTTGCTGCCTTTGTGATGCAATAGGAAACTGCAAATTCTGAGCAGGCACATTCACCACCCCATGAGTCAACGGCACAGCAGGAGAAGAAGTTTCAAATGAATGAAGCTGAGCAGGCTGCCACTTCTTGTACAGTTCAGGTATATGTCGGGAAGGAGAGTTTTGGTGGCCAATTCTTGACATATGAGGATCATGAACACCATTAATCAAGTGATTTGAAGAACCCCAGGCAGCTAACACTGATGCATCCATATTGAGTAATGGTTTATTCACGTTGTTCGAGAAGTGTTCCTCCAACAGAATGGCATTACCTTGATTCCAAGCGTGCACCTTCCCATTATCACCGAGGTTTAACTTTTCAAATGCAAGTGCCAAGTTCGGGTCCCCAGGCGTAGGATTTTGCCTAGTTAACATTTGATTCATGGAGGAGTGCTGGAGTTTACTCATAGAGATATTTCCATCCATCAAGTTCCCATTGCCAAGGAACTTTCTAATGGAAGTCCCTTCATAGGAGTTTACAGATATTGAAGGCAGCCCTTTTTCTCCAGCACCAGGTGCAACATTTGGAATCTCATCACCAATAAGCCTGGCAATGTCCTCAAATTCCCGCTCAGTACCCATATCTTCCATGTTTTAACTAATAAAAACTCGCCCTGTTAAACAATAAAAGATGTACAAACACAAATGTTTCTATCTTCAGCTTGCCAAGCAGATAACACAGTTTCTAGAATCCAACGATCAGATCATATTCCAACAAATTTCCAACCTACATTTTTCGAATAAATAAGAAACAATTTCATTGATGAATGAGATTACAAAAGAGAGCTCTCCAATTTCCAACCTACATTGCAAAAATAAATTTAACCCAATCACTAAAATCCCACGACCCAGATTTAATCACAAGATTTTAAACAAGACCCATCAATCACAACCCAACCAAAAATCTCCTAACCCACAAATTTGTCACGTTCACCCACTAATAGAGTGAACCCTGCATCACAACAGTCAAAATAGATCATCAAAGATTAAAGATCAAAATTCTTCTAGATATCAGTCAACTCCTACAGAATGCCAACAAACAAAGACCAACACAACAATCAAATCAGCCAATGCAGAAAAGGGAATTCCCAAAAGGAAGAAGAACCAAAATCCACAAAGCACCCAAACAAATCATCGATCGCCGAAATCACAAACAGGGTCATACTCATAACTTGATCAAAAAAAAAATCACCATCGCAACAGCTCGCAACAATCAAAAAAGGGGCAAAAAGTAAAAAAAAAAAAAATAAATCAATCAAACTGACCCAGTAGGCGATGAGAGAAAGGAAAATAAACCCACGTCAGAAGAGATGCAACAGTGAGAGAAATAAGCCCAAAAAGACCAAAAGGGGAAAAATGAATCGTTTATTGATCAAACAAGTTTGAAAAGAAAATGTGAGTTTTTCATAAACGATGAAGAGGAAGAGAGGCGGCGTGAAGGAGAAGAGGGATTAAAGAAGGAGAAATTAAAGGGAAATGAAGAGAGATTTGCAAATATCAAAAGATATGGTGTAATCAGGTAACCTGCATGGATTTAGAGTGTTACGTTTCTTTTCTTTTTTTTAATTTCCCCTCACCACTGTGTGTGTTTTTTTCTCTCTTTAAAATAATGTTTCACTATATTTTATATTCTTTTTAATCCAATTAAATATTATGTTTTATTTGAATTTTAAATCACTCATATTCTAACTAATTAACTAATCTTAAGTTTTTTTAGATACCCATTTTGAAATAGTAAAGATTTGGTTAGTATTGAGATTGTCATATATTTTATCGTAGGTTCTATTTTTAGCAGGGGATTTTACATGATTTGAAAATTTTGAAAAAAAAAATCTTGCATAAGTGAGTTCAAACCTCATGACCCAAACTTTTGTTTTTATTTTTTATTTATATTTATTTTTTTTTTTCAAACAAGAACAAACTTCACTGAAATTAAAGGAAACCAACACGTGTACCTCCATGAACACCAACAAACTGAAGTAAATTTCAGTCGTCTGACCCAAAATAAAGAGACACCTGACTAAGAGTTACACCAATCAGTCAATAAGTAAAACGATCAAAGGCCTTTGCAGACATGGAAATCCAAGATCCCAATCAAAAGGCTAAATCAAACCTCATCAATGTACTTCGAGAAGCTTTGAGGGAAGACACAAAGTGAAAACCACTCTAATAGAGAAAAGCCCTAAATAAAAGCCTCCTGCCTAAGACATTACCTAAAAACATAAAACATACACCAACAATTAATCTTCTAGAACCCAATCTCATAGAAGGGAAGAAAAAGAATTATAGGTTAGAAACTCATACATCAATTAAATTGGCAATTTGGACCGTGATCCAAACTGGGTTGAAAGAGCCATGGACGACCCCTCTAGGGGCCTCGATCTCCTTTGGTCGGCCCCTAGGGGGGTAGGAAAGGGCTTGACCAGCCCTCGAGGGTCAAGGCCTCCCTATCCAACCCTCTAAGGGTCAAGGCCTTCTTTGGCCGACCACGAGGGTCAAGGCCTCCTTGGCCGACCCTCAAAGGGTCAAAACCTCTTTTGGCCAACCCCCGAGGGGGGCCAGAAGGGGTTTGGCACCCCTAAGGGTCAATGCCTCATTTGGCGACCCCCAGGTGGCCGAAAGGGGCTTGGTCGACCCCCAAGGGTCAATGCCTCCATGACGACCCTCTAGGGGTTAAGGCCTCTTTTGGCTGACCCTTAGGGGGGGCTGGAAGGGGCTTGACCGACCTCCGAAGGTCAAGGCCTCCCTAGCTGACCTTCAGGGGGTCAAGACCGCCTTTGGCCAACCCCTAAGGAGTCAAGGCCTCCCTTGGCAGACCCCCGGAGGGGTTTTGGCCTTGTCCGGGTATTCTGAGATATTTTAGTCTATAACATTATCTCTACTCTTTATTTTCAAACTTACTTTGTTGCCGAAATTTGAAGAGTAGTTTTCATGTCAAGAAGGTTCTCTTTTAGAACTTTGTTTTCTAGTACTTTTTCAAAATTCTGACCAAATAGGTTCTTTTTTTTAGAGTATTGCCTCTTTTGGGCTCTTTTTTTGAAATTGCGGCTAAGTAGGCCCTCTTTTTAGATTGTCACCCTTTTAGGCATACTTTTCAAAATTTTGACTTAGTAGGCTCCCTTTGTAGAGACTCACTGCCTTTTTAAGCATTTTTCACCCAAGTAGGCTCCCTTTTTAGAGACTCACTACTCTTTAGGTATTTTTCGCCGAAGTAAGCTCCCTTTTCGGAGACTCACTACCCTTTAGGCATTTTTCACCCAAGTAGACTCCCTTTTCGGAGACTCGCTATCATTTTTTGACTTAAAACTTCATTAGGATCTCCATGTAGAGACTTACCATTTTAAGCATTTTTGAACTTTTAGACTATCTAGGCTCTCTTTGTAGAGACTTGCCCATTTTTAAGCATTTTTTCTAATTTCCGTGTCTTCATAAGTATTTCCTTTCTTTTCTATTCATGGATCCTTCTTTCGTCTATAAGAACGAAGGCTTCCTCTTCTCATAAAAGGACTTGGCACAAGGTTCTGGTGGTAGTGCTTGGATCTCAACCGGTTGCTTCCACTTTGACCCTAACGCCTTATACAAACTTAGGGCCCAGCACCCCATCCTTTTGTGGATTGTCTAAGGCTCCCAAAAGACAAGGAAACGTACGACGAACCTTCTCCTTACGAGGTGGCACCTCACCCCCACTATGTTTAATAGAGGGGCCCAGTTCCCTTTAACCTCTTCATTTTAGGAATTCTTGAGTATGGCTGGGTTGGCTCTGGCATAGCTTGCTCCTACCACTTGGAACATCTTTTTTGGAGTTCACAACCTTTGGCAGCTCTAGCACAGAGGCCTTAGCGGTTGTTCCCACTGCCTTTGAAACCTATGGGACGTCTTTTTTCATCGCATGTTTCAGTGCACATGAAGTTGCATCCTTGCTCTCGGGTGTTAAAGTTCCACAACCTCGTGATGACTTATCCCAATGAGGTTTCTCGTAGCGCCCGTATTTGACCACTAATTCTTGGCGCTTTATAACCTTCTTCTATAGTCGATTGTAACTTATGCTCGGACTCAGACTCACACATCCCACATGAGGGATTCGTTTCAAGAACAATGTCCAACACTTAGACTTGTGCACCATGGATGATGTAAGCAGGCCTCTGACCAATGACACGGCGGACCTTACTTTGGAGGACTGCCCTCTTACTGATGATGAGCTTCTTTTTCCAAAGGTTCCAAATGGTTTCGACCTTGGAGCAGATTTAGACTTTGATGATATTAGCACTGCCTCTTACAACACCATCTATCCAGCTCGTGTGATCCTCTGACATCTTCTCTTGGTTCTCCTCCTAGGTTGGACTCCTATCTGTTGTCAGCACCGTACCGCCTTGTCTTGGATCTGGTGAAAGAGAAGACTTCGGTTTCTGGTCTATGAAGCGAAGTAGAGACTTTCTCCACACCTTTTCCCCTAGGAGACGCCTCCCAAGTCTTGAAAGATGGGGCTCGCTTAATGCACGAGGTACACTTGCTAACTTTCTATCTAGCTGTTTATTTGACTAAGTATGTAAGATGACCTTTCAATTTATGTTTGCAGGCCTTGATGCACTTTGTCTCAGCTTCCTGCCACCTTTCTAAAGACTTACGTCATGCTCGCTCTTCTTAGTCTTCCAGCTCCGATCAATT
>JBBMEG010000009.1:2885516-2901416 GCA_037832605.1 Cyclanthera cordifolia | reverse complement strand
AAACAAATTTTGTGGAATTGATTATAGGTTTGTGTTATAAAAGCGACGTTCTATATCAATAGAGATACACCAAAGTGGTCCTTTGTCTCCATATTTGTATCATATTTGCACTACCGAACTTTCACATAGTTTGAAATAGCATAACTAGTATTAACTAGAATTAAGGTGGTCAGAAGAACTCCTATCTCACATCTAGAAGGATGCTACAATAGCGAGGGAGACCCTACATTATTATGCAAGATTAACAAGTTAAATAATGAACACTTGGACAAATTTGCCATCTGTTTCAAACCCCTAGTTCAACCAAAGTTAAGAAAGAGTTGATAGTTAGTACGTACGGTCCAATTTACTTTGGTGGATTTCAAGCTAATATATTTATGGATATCAATAGCCCTTTCTAGCTCTAAAAAATGTGTTCATTGGATTAAATTAAATGCCCTAAACAAGGTTGGAGCCTGATCAATGATCCTCAGACTTTACTTGCTACAATTCTCAAATCGAAATACCCACCTTCCAATCAACTACTTTTTTAGAAGCGACGAGATCGGCTTCTCTTACTTGGAAGAGCATTTTATAAGGAGAAGGGTTGCTAAAAAAGTGAGTCCATTGGAGGGTTGATAAGATAGGATATAAACGTGTGGTCAGATAATTGGTCAAGTAGGGAGGGAACCTTGGCTAAAAACTTACGTGTACTATTGGTATTAAAAAGGATATGAAGGCTTGTGAATTGAATTGCCTTGTAGTCATATAAAACAATAGGAAACAAAAAAAAAAAAGGTGAATTCAATCCAAAGAAGCATCATACTTTAGAATCAATTTCTAACGAATTTATCTGATATCCAAATATTGCAAGGTCGGTCAAGAAATATGTCATGAGAAAATCATCAAAATGAGCTTAAGCTAATTCACACACTCGGATATGTAAATATCAATGAACTAGAAACATCTCTAGAAATTTGGAAATAACTCAGAACTTCTACCATTATCATGAGCTATGCAATCGAATTATGAGAGACATTTACGATTCAATTCGTAAATGCATTCGTCTAGTTCATGACTACACGTACGTATAAGGCCCTTGGTTCAGATAGCCAACCTGCTCGTAAGGTTAATAATGATGTGGCTAGCTAACACTTATACACTCCACCCACAACCAAACATCACACATTTTTTAAATCAAATGATGCCAAATGGTACTTCTGAAAATGGAACAGAGAGAAATTAAGAGAAGAAGGTGCTCTCAATCATTAAAATTCTCCACTAAACAAGATCCTAATCATTCCTCATGTTCTATGAATGCTTCATACTTTCTTCTAAGGTGTCTCTCTCTCTCTCTAGTACAAAGAAATGGCTGAATCTACAAAAACAAAGAAAAATTACCTTATTTTTCCTTTTTACCATTCGTTAGCTAGTTCTCTATTTTTTCCATGGAATGGCTCTCTTCATTATTACTGGTCTCTTCCTTTAAAGAGCTGGCTGCTACTCTCAATACCCATATCCTGAATTGTCCATCGGGTTGCCAGCAGGAACTGGTTCAGGCTCCTTAATCTCCACCACCACACAATCTGACATCAAGAATGTCTTTGCCACTGAAGCTGCATGCTCTAAGCAGCATCGAACCACCTAATGTCACATCAATACACATTGAAATTCAGACATAGTACTATGTATAAATGAACATGTACAACCCGGGTCTAGGCCCCCATCCAATAACTTATCTAAGATTGGGGTGTTCATCGATTAGTTGGTGTCAGTTTCGGTGAAAATCAACATCGAACCGACCCTATCAGTTTGCTTGAAATTAAATTTAACCGACCAATCAATTAAGTCTGTTGGTTTGGTCAATTAAAACGATTGGTTAAGTCGGTTAATTCATTTTAATTATTTTTTCCTTTTTTTAATAAAATAACATTTTCATCATACAAATTTTTATTGAAGTTTTAAAAATTAATTTTTTTAAAAAATGAACATACTAAATACGTTTTTAAAATACATTCAAATAAGTTAATTTTACAATAATTTAATAATATATGTAATTAATTAAATGAAAAAATATTAATACTATATGAATGAATTTATTAACCGACCAAACCGAACCAGCCGACTTAACTGACCAAACCGACCAAAAAATTCGGTTAAATAAGTTTTTTTTAACCGACACCAACCAACATATACTTGAAATCTGACCGACCGCTTTAATTCGGTCAGATTCAGTCAGTTAAATCAATTTTCGAAAAATGTATTAACACCCCTAATCTAAGATTTGTTTCATAACCATTTTGGAAAATTAAAGGTGAAAGGGAAGTGTACGCCAGGCTGGCTCTCAGGGTGAGCTTAGAAACTCTCACCTTGGTTGGATCAATAATTCCAGCAGCCATCAAGTCTTCATACTGCCCAGTCGCAGCATTGTATCCATGTCTATAGTTGTCACTGGCTAACACCTGATAAAGAAACAAAAACCTTACACTTATTTACAACTACAATGAGGAACAAAGATTGCATGAACGCTTAATTTCAATCATATATACCTTCTCGCTAACAACGCTACCGTTGACACCAGCATTCTTAGCAATCAGCTTGAGGGGATAGCTTAATGCTCTCCTTACAATATCTGCTCCAACCTGCCATCAAAACAGTACAACTTTAGAAAGAATAAAGAAACAACTGTGCATACTATAATTACAAAAAGTAGCAAAGGTAATGCCAACAGCAGCAATAATCAATCATGAAAAAGTCAAATTTCTAACTATCCAACCAACAAACATTGTATTTGAAGTACAGACTAAAAGAAACATCAAGTATCGGCCCTTGTATGTTAAGACCTTTCCTCCTATTTCATAGAACAATATGATAGAAGATAGGAGTCCGACACACGTTTTTTAATATACCCGAGTTTCCAAGCCAGCTTGTTTGCACTTCAACTATCCTAACATAACTGCCCAAGTGGCTAAAATAACTCAAAGAATGTTAAACCTTAGAACCTACACACCATGGCTAGGCTAGAACGAATCCTCTCTAAGCCCTTCATTACTTGCAAGCCTTTTTATACAATAGGTCAACCAAAGGGTTTAAGTTATAAGATATCTTTTCACATTACTGAAGAAAACAACATATGTAGGCAAACACTTGGAAGTCTCTAAACTAAGCGAATTTCCTAGACAGGATACCTTCTCTTCATCATTTTCAAAGGATTCCTTGATAGCGTCCACCTTTGATGCAAGTCTCAGGAGAGTACAACCACCACCAACAACAATACCTTCCTCAACAGCTGCCTGCAAATCATTTTAAATTTTCAAAATTAGCCCAGATCTAATTATGCTTGAAAAATGAATAACCGTTCCACAATCACAGCTGTTTCTTCATAATTTTTAGCTCATGCTATCATTTTACATAGGTTGTCATTTAGAATTCAGAAAATTTAACAAGGAATTTGAATAAATGGACACGGCATAATAAACAGTACCTTAGTGGCATTGAGAGCATCTTCAACTCTCAGTTTCTTTTCCTTGAGTTCTGTCTCCGTTTGTGCTCCAACCTTCAAGAGTTGTCAAAACGTCTCAAACATGTATATGAAGGCAATGGCATATTTTGTAAACCAAGCCAATATGCTGCAGAAACTAAATTATAAATAAGCAAATTCACCTGAATAACTGCAACACCACCAGAAAGTTTAGCAATCCTCTCGTTAAGTTTCTCTTTCTCGTAGTCCTGTTCTGCAGCCTATACAAACAAATATGACCTAATCAATATCCAGTTTTGTCTGCCCTATCGTTGCTGGGAAAACTTCACACAAATACAATAACATAAAATAAAAATAGCACTATCCCTACCTCAATAAGATTTTTGATCTGTGCCACACGCTTAGAAACTGCATCTTGGGTGCTACCATCACCAACAATTGTCGTAGTATCTTTGGTGAGCACAACCTTGGATGCATGTCCAAGTACTTCCTTTCCTGCTTTGTCTAATGAAAGCCCTACCTCCTCTCTGATAACAGTCCCTATAAACACCATAGAAATTTACTTTCAATAACAGATCAACCCAGAAAACATGGAAAAGTTCTTTCATTATGATTTCGCATGATAACTAGAAGAATTAGTTGTAGCATAATTCTGAAGGAACTGAATGATGGGGCCATTAAAGAAAGAAATTACATTAACTAAATGAATGGATAATGAATACCTCCAGTAAGAATGGCAATGTCATCAAGGTACTGGCTCTTGCGTTCTCCAAACCCGGGAGCTTTAAGTGCAGCAATCTTCAAAGACCCTCTCAGTTTATTTACAACAAGAGTAGCAAGAGCTTCTTGTTCAATATCCTCCGCCATTATCAAAACGGGATAGCCACCTCTAATAGCATCCTCCAGGATGTTAATGAGATCCCTTGCATTAGTGATCTTTTTGTCAACAAGAAGCAGCTGCATAGAATAATTTATGAAGAACTGAAAGTTAGAAGAGAAAAAGATGTATGAAAACAATTCCTAAAATGGTAAGATGGAGTATTTTCATATACCTTGCAGTTCTCGAATTCCACAGCCATTTTCTCGCTATCTGTGACAAAATAAGGAGAGATATAACCCCTGTCAAACTGCATTCCTTCGACAACATAGAGACTGTTATCAGCACTTCTTCCCTCTTCCAGAGTCACCACACCCTTTCGTCCTACCTTGCTCATGGCTTCAGCAATCATGTTACCCACTTCATAATTGTTTCCAGCACTAACTGCAGCAACATCAGCCAATTCACTGTCTTCAACCTAAAACAACATCACATCATTAAACCATTCACGAATTCAATTGACTGTAACGAAACAGTACATCAAACCACCAAATGACATCATCATTAAACCAAATAACTTTACCTCTTTTGACATTTGTTTGAGTTCATGAACCAACGCTTTGGCTGTTTTTTCAATGCCCCTTGTGATAAGAACAGGGTTTGCTCCAGCTGCCACTACCTAAAATATGTTAAGATAAGTTCGTAAAAATTCTAAGTGGGGATGCTTGAACATAGAACCAATCTGCCACCGGTACCTTGACACCTTCAGCAATAAGACCCTGAGCCAAAACAACTGAAGTTGTAGTTCCATCACCAGCTAAGTCGTTGGTCTTTGCAGCAGCTTGTCTGACTAGCTTAGCACCAATGTTTTCAACTGGATCCTCTAATTCAACCTAGCCAGCACAAGTAAATCCAGTGATGTCAAGTTTTCTATCAATAGCAAAAATATATAAATACAGATACTAACTTTAAACTACAACGACAAATACAAATTTTCAGCAAATAGAAACAAAGAGGGAGAGTTTAAATTTAACTGCAGAGGTGAGAATAGGATACCTCTTTAGCAACAGTAACACCATCATTAACAATTTTTGGGGAACCATACTTGCTCTCCAGAACCACATTTCTCCCTTTAGGACCAAGAGTAACTCCAACTAAGTCAGCAAGTTTGTTCACACCGTTCTGAAACAAAAAGATATCTTGTTAAAAGAACAATAATAGCTCCATTGCAAGTAGATTTGAAGATAATAAGAACTACTGAATGAAGAAGCAACAAAAGAGCTCACTTGTAATTTCTTAATGGCCATGCCATCCTGGTTGAAGTGTAGCTCCTTCGCCATGGCAGAGATCTTGGATGAACGGTTTCTTCTTAGAGCTGAGTTTTGTCTACCTGGGAGTGCAAATGAAGAAATGGAAGTTCGAGAAGCCAACTTATCAGAAGCCGATAGAAGCTTTTTATCCAGCGAACGGCTGCCGGGTGCAGGAAGAGTACCAATTGAAGACATGGTTGTGAAAGCAGAAGCCATCTCCCCTCTTTAAAATTAAAACTGAGAGAAAAACATGACGAGCCCCATTAATTAGTTCAACTTACAACTTCATCAAAACAAGCAAAGAAGCAAAGCAGGGGGTTGATAATGCAATCTGTTGGAAACACCACATGTATCTATACTAAACTTAACCCACCAATCAAAGGGCTCATAACTGAAAAATCAATGTTTAGTTAAAAAATAAATTAGCATTAACCCATTCAGTATATAGAAACAGGTGGAATTGCAGAGCGGCCAGCAACAAAAGATTCACGAGAAAAGTATGGTTGGTTGGTGTTTGGTATGCTAATCAACTTCATTACAAAAAACGCCATTGCATTTTATAATTTAAAACCAATAAAAGAAAGAAAATCAAAGAGATAATGCAGAAATAATCCAGCAAGCATAAACAAAAACCAGAACTTAACGTGAGCACAAAAAGAAGAAATCTCAAATTCCAAATCCCAATTTGGGAAGGTTGAAACCCAGAAACGAAATGAAATTAGCAAATTCATCAACATGAGAATTGACAACCGATGCACAATTCTAAGAAACGCCAGAAAAACCAAAAGAGCTACACAAGGTAGAAATGAATCAGCAAGCATAAACAAAAACGAGCTAAACCCAAAACACATGTAAAAAATCAAGAATAAATCAAAGCCCAGAAATGAAATGCGACAGACGAATTCATCGAACACATAAGCCAGAGAAACGACAATCAGCGAGCACAAACGAAACCCGTATAGAAACGAACACATAAAGCAGTACAAGCAACGGATAAGAAAGGGAACGGCGGAAATCTTACAAGAAAACGGCGGAGGTGCGGAAGGGGTTTTAGGGTTTAGAGGCGGAAGGATTGGTTTGGATAAGAGAGTGAGGGAAAGTTGTGCAAATTCACAATATAAAATATGGGGTTTTGAAGCAAGAAGATTAGTGGGTTTCTTTATAGCAATTTCTCCGATGATGGATAGAGAAAATGAGACCACCGTTGGATTTGGCTTCTCTATTTGTCCTGTTTTCGAACACTCTAGAACCTTTTCCATTCTTATTTTTCTTTTTTATTTTTAATTTGTGTACACCTCAATCACTTTATTAAAAAATATTAATGTTTATATTCTAATTAAACTATTTATTAACAAATATTTAAGCATTAGATTAACGTTTATCAAAATTAATTTGGAAAATGAGATTAAGAAATGAAGATTATGGAAGAAGACTAAGGTAGAGAAATAGGTTAAAGACACTTTTTTTTTTTTCTAAATGACAATTTTATCTCTCGTATCTTACTTAAATTAGACGCAACACTTGTCAAATTATACTACAACGTGTTAAGCCTATTAGGGATTGTGTCTTACCGGTGTAGTAAATAATAATTGAACAACAAGCATTTAATGCTTTAGGCATTGGATATATTGTTTCCGTTGTTAATAATAGTTATTATTTTCATGAATTGCGCATAATCATTCAACCTTATGCGCCCTCACTTTCTCCACGTAAACGACAAGGATCAAATTGTATGCAACCATTGTAAAACGGGTCGTACAAACAGTGTCACAAGGACTCAGAAGTCTGTCTTGGCTTTCACTCGGAACCAGATCCACTTGTATGTTTTTGTACAAGTGTACATCCAAATAATCATGTGTATCGCTATTAATTTAATTAATACGATAAAGTTGAATAACGTTTGTATATTTAATGTGCAATTAATAATAATAATAACTATTATTAGTAACTAAAATATTACATTAATCCTTATTTAGATGACAAAAGGGTAGTGCCCTATGGGGAGAGGGAAAATAGATATTTGAACATGAATGGTTGTAAATTTCCCATCATGTTGGTTAGGTCAGCTCCTGACCACAAGTACAATGAAATTGGTACAACATTCCTAATAAATCATTACAAAATAATAATAACATATAAATAATTAAAATCATATTTTTCTAATTGATAATGGGCAAGTTGACAATCACAATAACAAAAGGTTAGGCTATCAAGTTGAGATGGGGATGAGTTTCAACTTGGCTACTATACTAATTATAAGAAATCAGCCAGTAGTAAATGTTTCATTTGTCTACAATTTAACTCATTAATGAGTATGTAGGTATGTAAGTGTTATTTCTTTTAACATTTTCATTCATATAACTGAACTACTTTCAATTAATGCTAATTTCAAACTAAAATTAGATACCAAAAATCCAAAAGCTCAAATATAATTTTTAAGACCCTTTTTGATAATCACTTCGTTTTTTATTTTTGCTTTTTAAAATTTATGCTTACAACTATCACTTGAACACATAATTTTCATGAATTTGATGTCTACCTCTTATTTGTGTTTTAAAAACAAAACCAAAATTTGAAAACTAAAAAAAAAAAGAGCAAAATTGATTAAAATTCATATACTTACTTAAAGAGAATATGTCAAAGCAGGTATAATTCAGCTGACACTAGCGATACATTAGTATCTACTTGATCATTAGTTCGAGTTCTCGCAGTGCCCTTTATATAAGATTTGTTGCCTCTCTTCCCCAACTTGTACTCAAATAAAAAGAAAAAAATATTACTTAAAGAGAAGATCTGTATGTAGAGAATTGTGGTAAATATAAACATAAATTTTAAAAACCAAAAGCAAAAAAAAAAACGATTATGAAACAAGGCCTAAAAGTTTAAATACCAAAATGGAACAAAACACCAAGCGTGAAGCTCAAAATGAAATTTTAACCTTTATTTCACTTGAAAATAACAAATAACCTCAATGCCTATAAATTATTTTGATCTTATTTTGTTTGTAGCATGTAAGAACATATACAGAGATACATTTAGTATTACAAGCAGTGAGAATGTATTAGCAAGTGTTGAAAATGTTAAAAGCAAAACATAATTTCATCATAAGACAAAAATCCCACATCTAAGTAAAAAAAAAAAAAAAAAGAAAAGAAGAGAGTAGAAAAAGCTAAATACAAATATAGCTCCCATGCCTTGCATCAGTACAACAGTTTCAAACTACATTTGCAACAGGTAAGGATGTTGTTTCAGAGGATGCTACTATCTCATCAATTGGTTCTTCCTGTAACGGCTCCAACGAGTCGACGATGTCTCGCATCAACGGTCTCGCTTTTGGGTTCTTGTTCAGGCAATGGTAAGCCAGCATTGCTGCCTTTTGAAATCCTTTGACCGGATATTCTCCCCCTAGTCTCGGATCGACGATGCTCATCAGCTTCTTCTTCTCTTTCATGAGAGGAAGAGCCCAATCAGTGAGGTTCTGCTCTCGAGCTGGCCGTAGTTTGTCCAGTGACTTTCTTCCTGTGAGCAGCTCGAGTAGAACAACTCCAAAACTATAAACGTCGCTTCGAGGGGTTAGGTGTCCTGTGGAGAAAAGAATAGAGTCATAATCCGATTATCAAAAAATTATTAAAGCAGAAAAAAAAAAAGGGGGTAAAAGAACTTGTGCCTGTCAATATATATTCTGGTGCAGCATATCCATATGTTCCCATTATACGAGTAGAGACGTGAGATTTGTCGCCAACTGGTCCGTCTTTCGCAAGGCCAAAGTCCGAAAGCTTCGGGTTATAGTCCTGGTGGTGAACCAACTCATCAATCAATATTCAAACCGAACCATTGACGATAAGTATTGATTTAAAATCTTATACGATAGAACATAACAGTTATTGTTCACCGCTCCCGACGAGGACTCTGATATTTATATAAACAGAAAGGCAATAACAAACCAACCGAATCGAGCAGAATGTTTGACGTCTTAAAATCACGATAGATGACAGGCTTCTCTGCTTCGTGTAGAAATGCAAGTCCTTTTGCAGCACCATAGACAATTTTCATTCTAATGGTCCAAGGCAAAGGAAGCAACACTCCTATAGTCATGAATGTCAACATAAAGTACTGCTATTAAATTTTCAATACAAAGGTCGAAATAGTACGGAATTCAATCATCGTAAAACCGGCCTAACAATAAAAAAAATAAAAAAAACATTTACACAATGATCAAACTCCTCTACAATACTCTAAGAACTAAATGATAAGATCCAAGATCTATATCGATATCAAAACAAGATGAGTCAAGTTTTGATAGGAATTTGCAACCTAGAATACTTCTCTTGAGCCCACCGAGCTTTCACTTAATATTTGGATGCATTTTACTACACGAATCTCACTTATTTATAACCAGACTATCAAACTAAATTTCTAACTAATTGCCTATATGCTCTCCATATTAATCCTAATTCTTCCAAGTGCCAAACCTATCACCAAATTCCAAAAGGAAACAATGTAAACTAGAAGACTGAGATAACTGTTTGCTTGAAGCCTTGAGATATAATATTTACTCCAATCCCAACATTTTTACTGTAACAAGTCTCTTTTGGCATACTGTCTAGTCAATATCCCTAGACTTATAATAAACAAATCCATTGCATTCTCTTTTTAGGATTTTACCGAGACGCGCTCAACCCTTATTTTCTCATCAGGATAACAGCATCCCAACCTAAAACCTGCAGACTTTAGCATCTTACTTTCGGTTTGTACTTGATTTATGTTTATTGAAACATGTCGATGTTTCAATATTAAAATCAATGTCCTAATGAGATATGGAAAGCACAATCCTGATAAAGAAGATAAGGCTATCAAATAAATTTAGGGATTTACTTGGCTGCTTACTTGAAAACAGATTGTTTTCCACGCTCCCTCGAGCCATGTACTCGTATATCAGAACCCGATGCTCGTCTTCGCAACAGTATCCAATCAACTTTACCAAATTTGGATGAGAAAGCTGCCCCAAAAATATGACTTCGGCCTGGAAAACAGTAGTGTTCTCTTGATTAGTATATGTAACAAAATGTGGGCAACAAAAAAGAAAGATCAGAAAGTTACCAGCCATTCCCTGTGGCCTTGATAACTGTTAAATCCATCATGAACCTTAACAGCAACAGGAAGAGGATCAATTCCTTCCCTCAGGTCCTCTGTAATGAACCCTTTATAAACACTTCCGAACCCTCCACCGCCCAACACACGGTCCTGTCTAAAATTTCCAGTGATTAACTTCAGCTCGTCGAATGTAAATGCAATCAGCGGATTATTGGCCGAATCACGACGCAAGTCTTCTACTTCTTTGGGGTTAGAGGGCAATCTGTATACGTTGTCCCTTAGATAAGGCGATGTACTATCAACTTTCGGAGACTCTGAAGAATGTCACAATAGAATATGCATTTTCTCTTTATCATTTCACAGAAACAAGATTGATTTGGATAACCCAAAAGGAGATGTCACAAAGCAAAAGCAAGCAAACAAGCCAAGATTAAAAAGCATAAATATATATATACATATATATAACAATAGGTTATAACCGGAAGGGTACGTTTGGTATGGTGGGAAGGGATCTCTCCTCACTGTTTGGCTCACCAACTTCCATCGCATCAATCACTAACATTTCCTTCGCTTTCCGCTGTAGCCTAACGTGCCCTAAATAAAAAAATAAGATTTCACTAATGCACTATATGCCAATAAGACTTGAGAAGCAGAGATAAGAACCAACCCACTATGAACCAAGTGTCCACTCCCACTGTTGCACATTTGAAGGTAGAGAAACATTATCTCCACTTTCTGAGTGGATATACAGAGCTTTCATCTCATTACATCTTTATTGGCAGATCAAAACAAATCAACTCCCAGATTTCTTCACACATCTCTTATTTGCCAAACATGGCTTCCATGGTAAAATAACAACGTAGAACAAGTAAAGACTAAGCAATCAAAACCCAAAAGCCATTTGCAGAAACAATAACCATCCAAAAGAAAATAAAACTAAGAGAATACAGAGCCATAAATAATCAAAAAGCAAACAGAAGAACAAATCAGAGTTTCAACATCAAAATAGCAGAATCATTTGATCATCAACGAAGAGAAGAAATAACCAAAATAGAATCAAAACCCATTAGTTAGAATCAGAGTTTTACCTGATTTAGCATTAGACGAGACCCTATTAACCGTGGGTTCCCATCGATACCAGCAATTTCCCATTGAAGCTAACCCAAAGAGATGGACACAAAATTTCTCAGCAACCCATCATCGCCAAGACTAAAACAAACACAATCATCCAAGAACCGAAGAAATCAAATCATAAATCGAAAGGGAAAGAAGAAGAAACTGACAGAAATGCCTTGAAACGGAAGAAATGGGAAAGTGGGAGAAATGGCGATATGTTGTTGTTGTTGTTGTTGGTGAGAGAAATGAAAAAGAACAAAAGGGAAAGAAGAAGAGTAAGAGAGAGACTTGTTCTTCTTCTCCTTGGTGGTGGTAATGATGGGATTGAGAATTGATGTGGGGTTGTTGAGTTCTTGGCTATGGCGGAAAATAGAATGAACCCACAAACAAAACAAAAAAAAATCAAAAGGGTTCTTCGATTTTGTATTGTTCTAGTTCAGAAAAGTTGTATTTCCCAATTTCATCATCATCAGTTTTTAGTGCGCATGTACTGCACCCACCAACAATCTTCCTTTCCTCATCACTCTTTAACCTTCCATTTCATAAATTTCTTATTCAGTATATATTCAAATGTTTCCAAAATTCGCAATTCTCAACCACTCTACCCAACTTCAAAATCCCCTCCATTTTCTTAGAGCAATGGGGGTTTAAAGTATAATAAAAAGGCGAAACCAACTGAAAATTTTCAAACCCAAATGGAAAAATCAATGATTTGGGGACTTTCAGTCAAAAAATGGTCTGCAAGATATGATTTATCGGAAAAGGGTGTGTGTGGGAAAGTAGTAAGAATGATCTTCTTTAGTCAAATTTGGATACCGAGAATTTGAATTGTTTTCTTTTAATCCTGCCTTTTTTTTTTTGTTTCATAATTATTTATAATGCATTTGCAATAGATGAGAATGACAGGATTTTTTTTTTCTTAGTACATATGAGAGAAGTGCAACACAAATTCTACCTATATCAATTTTGAAATTAAACTATTGAGGTTGAATTGAATTAACACTAAACAATAAAATAACTGCATCACCAACCCTTTCGATAAATGTATTTGCGATAAGTAGATAAGAATTATTGGAGAGAAATTAAAATTAGGGAGAATAAGTATATATATATATATATGAGTTTGAAATTAAGGAGAATGATTATATGTGTTTACTAAGAGAATTGTCATTAGAAAAATAAAATAATGATAATCATGTTTGAAAAAATAGTTACAACCAAAATAATAAATTAGTATGTGAATAATGAAAACATTGTTAAAAGAAGAATAAATAAGTGACTTTGAAATAGCGTGATTTGTGAAGATAATGAATTCTTTGCAACCCAAAACATCAATAACTATTTTTATTTTCAATCTCATTCGTCACACTTTATCCTCTTGCTGCAAACACTTCTTAATATATAAACTCTTATGTATATATAGACCTCTAATATTGATATCCTTAATACAATATGTGATAGAAGATACTTATTTTGAAAATTATACTTGATTATATTGTTCTTCAAATACTATAATTGTAAAAACATCAAAACAAATATTAAAAAAAAAATAATATATATATATATATATATATATATTTTTTTTTTTTAATTTGCAAACTTTATCCTAAACTGCAAGTTTTTTTTTTAAAACCAATTATCAATGAACTAAAAACTTATTTTTCTTTTAATACAAATTAGGGGATATGACCACATATCCTACCTAGATGACACTATTACTCACAAATAAATTAAGAGTCAAATACTGATTTCCATGATCAAATTCGTGACGCTGGTATTGAACTGTAATAACACCAAACAATGAAAACTATCGCGTCACCAACCCTTCAACTACTAAAACATTAAATATGAAACAAAATCATTATAAGTATTATCTTATTGGGAGCTTTGCATCCCTAGCCAAATGTAGTAATCTAATTACAATGGTGTCTAATTTTTAAACTATTAACAATAATATTCAAACAGGAAATACATATATTATGAAAAGACAATTATATCCTACATTAAAAATAGTAAATTTTAGGAAAAAAAAAAAGAAAATCTATACAATTGCATAAGTGCCGACCTAAATCAGCACAGTTGTAAACTCCACAGCTTCACCATTGGCAATCTTCAACATCAAACTAGAGACCTTCACTATCATCGTCATCGACCTTGATCTTGACCATCGTTGCCATCGAACTCTCGACCTCCCCCTTCACAACCGTTGTCGAACTCGCCCTTCATCGTCGCCGTTGAACTTGCCTTTCACTGACATCGTCGATCTCATTCTTCACCGTTGTAAAGGCCTGACCTATACTAGGGTAACTTCTAGGCCTATACCTTAGAGGCATGAGTAAACGACCTTTAAATCTAGAGACATGCTGAACAAATGTTTCACTTAAATATAAATAAATAAAAAAGTTCATAACTCATGTGAAAAATAGGGTACTTAGTTCAAAAGGCAAAATTGTAAAATAAATAGTCAGTCAGGCCATGCGTCTGTGGTAAAATCCAAAATAAAACAATATGAGGAATAAGATGAAATAATAGAAATGACATAACAAGGCAAGCCCATAGTCCTCACAGCTCAGGACCAGGCATCATGGTAAAGTCTGTACGCACATGTGGAGGCCCACAGAGTATAGGGGTGAGTTGTCAAACCCAGTAAGGATCCATAATTTGTGATCAATATAAACATGAATAAAATAAATGGAAAACAAATGCATGATGGAAAATGATCAATGTAATGAATGGTAGTATCAGGGTGACCCTGAATAGGTCTCGCATTCCTGAGTCTTCAATAGATAGTAATGATAACACCAAGACAACCCTAATAGGATATGTCACTCAAGGGTCTTCAATAAATAAAAAATTACAATGTCGAGGCAACCCATATAGGGCTATGCCACTCTCGGGTCTTTAACCGATAAATAATTGTAGTGTCGTGGCAATCCTTATAGGGTTATGCCACTACCGGGTCTTATGCCTATACTTGATTATGGGCTTTCGTAGGTATATATGTAATAATGATGTTCATGTTCCTATTAAGATAATTAACGGATCATCAAGTGTAACAGATATGACATGCTGGCCTAACATGAGTTTATAATTCAGTTCTTCATAGTAAATATATTGTCCTGGGCATACATAGAATGATATCTAGTAAACATCACAAATTCAGACATAGCAATCAATTCAGAACATCAAGTAAATTACACCCAAATTATCCTACACATGTTTTTACCCACATGACCCAAAGTTAAGGATAAGATTCTCTTACCTTGACCGAGTTTCACTTAAACAGTTTTCAAGCTCTAAGTCATCGATCACAAGAAACTGAAAACAAACAGGCCCTAAACAGATTCGGTTTAGAACAAGCACCTTAGACCATCAAAATTGGATTCAGGTCATCTTATTTAGTGAAGAAGGCCTAACAATAAAAAAATGTGATTTTTAAGACACGGGATCCGGTCAACTAGTCAAATTTGGTCAAACGGTCCACGACTTCTTAATAACAACGTTTAGGTGTTATTCTACCTAGTCAAATAGCCAATTTGGTTAAATGGGTCAAAATATACTTTCATAGTCAACACTTAATTCAACCAACTCTTAAGTTCAACAAGGTTCAAGATCTAACAATTGTGCTTGAACGTATAATAACAAAATGAACACGAAGCTCACCAAGGAGGGTGGCGAAGACGGGCGGCGTAGATCTAACATGAGTTTATTATTTTCAACACAATAAAAGGAAATTTCTCTTTCTTCTTTAATTATGAACGTTTTCTTTTTATTTTATTAAATTCATAGTCCATATTTTTTTCCTTTTATTAATTAGTTGGTGTTAAATTATCAATTGTTTGAGTGTTTAAAAATAAAGAGTTATTTTAAGTGATTATAAAGAAATAATTGTAATATTAACTCGTTTGTATAATATTTATCAATAGTGATTATAAAAGCTCGTTTATAAAATTTCTATAAACACTCAAAACAAATATTCCCTTGGTATTCACACGAAACACCAGCAATGTTCAACAATAGGCCAAAAGGAGGACTTATTTACCAACTATGCCATAAGTTCATTATTTTCTTTATTCATTTAGAATTTCATCACTCTTGCTAAT
>JBBMEG010000009.1:2843743-2885416 GCA_037832605.1 Cyclanthera cordifolia | reverse complement strand
TAAGAGTTTCATTGCGTCCGGCGAGGCTGCTCCACAGCCTCCGCCGATATCCCGTTGTTTGTCACAACGCAGTTAAACCTCCCCTTTTTGCCGATAGTAACCGTTTCCATTCCTCCCAAAAAGTGTTTTGCCCCACACTGAGAGTCCCCCGACCTCTCCAACTCCATCTCATTTCCTTGGTTTCCTTTTTCTCTGGCTCTTCTTTTCCATTTCTTGCCTGGATTTGTTGTATTAAAGCCACAATCTTCCAAAGGTCTGCCTACCCTTTCATCCACCTCAGCCTCCTTATTTAAATTTACCAATAAGTCTTCTCCAAAAAAATCCTGTTTTTTACCTAGCCCAAGCCTTGATAACGGTTCTTTTAATTTTAAAACATCAGGCTTAGACTTTAATCCACCATCACCAGCCAGCTCCTTCAGGCCCAGCCCAGCAGCAACTCCCTGATCCATCAAATCCTCTTCCAGCACTCTAGCGTTACACTCACCCACATCCAGCAATTCTCCTTTTAATTTCGGCCCAGCAAACAAGCCTGGCCCAACATTGAACAAAGCTCCCCCCTGTCCACAGCCCACTAATCCGCCAGCATCCCTTTTAATTTCCAGCTGGCCCACGTGCCTCTCAAACTGCACCACCGTACCCTTCTGACTTCCCCCTAATCTGCTGCACTGTTCTGAGTCCTTTCCTCTGTTTGTCTGCTCAATCATCTCGCTGTCAAAACACCTTCCCCCAAAACTCGACTCGTCTTCTCTAGCCGTTGCCAGTCGCCTTGAACCCACGATAGAATCACAACTCAGTCCGTGTTGACTCAGACCGAAACTCGCCGCTTCACCCCTAGGTTGATCAGTCACAACGTCTTCTCTACCAGGCTTTAATTTTCCGGCCACTCCTCTGTTTCCCGGCCTCCCCTCTTCTGCTAAAAAAACCTGATCCTGACTAAGCCGACTCCGTTCCGAGTTCGCTTCTTCTCCCTTCTGCAGCCCAGAAGACAAATCACCCCTATTTAGTTTCCTTTTTCCGAATTCCCCCCAGCTCCTTTCTTCCTGCTCATATCACCACTGCCCGCAATCCTCACACCTCCCCCCCCTTCCTCTACTCCCCATCTGTTGCGTCTTTATCCATCCCGTTTGCTTAACCGGGCTGACCTCCCTTAGGTTGTCGCTGAAGGGCCAGGTTTTTCCTTCCTCCACCACAACAAACGAGCATCTTGCTATACCGTGCCCCATCCGACCGCACCCATTACAGAAGTCCGGAAGCTTCTCATAAGATAATCTTGCCCATTTACTTTCACCCAATGAGCCACTCTTAACCTTTATCGCTCTTCTCAGCGGGTTATAAACATTAATTTTAGCTCTAATGCGTAAAAACTTACCCCTATGACGAATATCTCCACTTTGGTCCCAGCTTAGGAACTCCCCCATCATCTCTCCCAATCTCCTAGCCCCTTCCTCTGAGTGGCAAGCCGGCGGAATATCGTGGACTCTAATCCAGAAGGCAGCTTTTTTGAACTCGAGTTCAGAGATCCTTTTGCCACCCTTCAACTGCTCAAACACCAACAAAGCCCCATCAAAAATCCAAGGACCTCTTTCCTCCACTCTTTCCTTTAAAATCTTGCACGAGAAGGAACAAAGGAAAGTATTTGCTCCTAGCACTTCAATGCTCACATTGTTTTCAGTATTCCAAATCTTCGGGATTATTCTCCTAAAAGCATCCGTACTAATCACCTTATCGGTGAGCACTTTACAAACGAGATCATTCTCAAGTTTACCTTTAAAGCCTTGAATCTCTTCATCTTTCAGCTCGAAAACCTCTCCTTCCTCCTCTTCTCCCAGCTCTAGCCCGTTCATTAGCTCAGCGAAGGCTTCTGCGTCCATTTTCACAAGCCTCACTTTCCACGAACAACCTCTCAACACACTCTCACGCCTCCCCCTTCCGCAGCAAAACTAACCCCACACACTCCTCACCAGGAGGACTTATTTACCAACTATGCCATAAGTTCATTATTTTCTTTATTCATTTAGAATTTCATCACTCTTGCTAATAATAAATAAATAAATATTTATAGAAGGAAGGTTTCAATTCTCATTTTTATTATTATGTTCAACTAACTTAATTATTTTCATTCAATAATATATATTTTGATTCATAAAGGAAGACCCTTCTCAAATACTAATCATTTGAATTTAGAAAGGCTAATTTTACTAGTTAACCAACTAATATCTTATAAATTATCATAATTAATAATTTAACGACAATCTGACCTTTAAAAACCAACCAACCTTACAAAAAAATTTCAATGTTAATAACTAAGAATTGTCGGGTCGTTACAATCGCCTTCGTCGATTTCAACCCGACGCCGACAAAGGATAATAGCAATAACGCCATTTGAAAGTTCAAAACTGCAGAAAAAATGGTTGCCAGCTGTTTTTAAAAAGAAAAGTAATTGTAAGTTGAGGATAGCTTTAATATCACTAATGATGTATTTTTTATATATTATATTTATAAGGCATTATATATGTATAGTATTATATTATATTACATTAATATATTATAAACTAATTCCACAAATTTTATTATCACATCTCACATATTGGTATTACAATTTATTATAAAGTTTACAAACCAATATGAGTTGTATTGCTATTGTATTTATACAGGTCCACGTATTATTATGATATAATCATCAAAGTATTAATATTGTTAGCATGTCACTAATCTATAACATATAAAGTATAATACAAAAATATTTAATATATGTAAGGACTTGACCCGACACCTAGTCAAACTCGGGGCCTTGACCTATTATACATGAATAAATATTTAATAACTCGCATAGACATGTTAAAAGAACAGTCGCATTTATTGAAACAACTTAAAAACATAAAAAAAAGTTCAAGGGTACCCGAAAAACAATAAAATAATATGAAAACCTATACTAAACATGTATCAAAACCATGTTCATGCTTAAAACGGAAATCAAATAATAAACTTGAAAATAAACATTAAAATTCTAATGCAGCTATGTCCATGGTCACACCAGCTTCAACTCAACAATCATGATACACATGTGAGTACCTAGAGGGAATCCACAATGGAAAAGGTGAGTTTGCGAAAACCTAGTGTTGGTGCCGAAAAATGGTCAACGAATATCCACAGTAATATTTGTTTAACTGAGGACGAAAAGGCCTGCAAAAAAAGTGAAAATTAAGACACACCGATGTGGTGTGAGCCACATGGCCTCCGATGTCTGAGTCAATAGGAGATTTAAGAGAATAATTTAGATGACTAATGATGGCACAAGAATACTTATCATGGTTTAGCTAAAGATTCGTTAATTGGAATGAAGAATGAATTGACTCTTATAGTAGTCGGTTTCGTAATCGTTGCAGCTCATTTATGGTTGGCTTGATGGCCGACCGTTAGAAACGTCTGTCATTAAGCCGGGTATGAATACCGGCGTAACTTATGACCGTTACCCTTTGGAGGTGTAACGGTTTTGAATCTGGAGTTACTTGGACTCGGTCAACCTTGGCAGGTACTCACCTCCACGCCCGACACCTTAGGGGTGCAGCCTTCTCGTTGTAATGCTAGGACGCCACAAGTGTGCAACGTCTCTTGTGCTACTTGGACTTGGTCGACTTATCCACAGGAAAGTCATAACCTTTACGACCAACCAACTTGGGTTGGCCTAGTACTCGACCGTCCTCCTCAGAGGTCGGCTTTGAACTCGGTCAACCCTTACGGGTCCTTACCTCCACGATTAACCCACTCGAGTTGGCCTACTCGTTGTAATCGGAGATGCCACAGGGTGCATCGTCTCCCTGCGTTACTTGGACTCGGTCGACTCCTGGGAGAGAGTCCTAACTTCCACGACTAATCCATTCAGGTTGCCCTACTCGTTGTAACTTTAGGACGCTACAGGGTGCAGAGTCCCTGAACGTTACTTGGACTCGGTAGACTCGTCCACATGAGAGACCTAACCTACACGACCAATCCATTCGGGTTGGCCTACTCGTTGTAAATGAGAACGCTATGGGGTGTAGCGTCTCCGTGTGTTACTTGGGCTTGATCGACTCTGGGGGAGTCCTGACCTCCATGACCAACCCACTCGGGTTTACCTACTCGTTGTAACGGATGGACGCTGCGGGGTGCAGCGTCTCTTTACGTTACTTGGACTCGGTTGACTCTTCCGAGCATTTTGACCTCCACGACTAACCCACTCGGGCTGGCCTAATCGACATAACTCCTGGGCGTTATCAGTGGATCTAGTAGTTACCTGGACTCTGTAGACTCTTCGGAGAGTCTTGATCTCCACGGCTTTCCCCCTAAGGGGTGTTCGCCTTCTTTTGTCGGACCCGAGAGGGGTGAGGCTGCAAGGGCCGACCCCCGGGAGTCGAGGCCTTCCTTGGCCGATCTCCAGAGGGGTCGGACTTGCTTGGCCGACCCCCAGAGGGCCGGCAATATGTGTGGCCGACTTCTGAGGGATCGAAAATGGCATGGCCGAACCCCTGGGGATCAAGACCTCCATTTAGCCGACCCCTAGGCTTGGTTGGCCTCCGGGTGGGTCCCAACCTCTTTCGAATATTTCGAGATATTTTTGACTTACAACACAAACCTTTCGTCAAACTTATATTACTAAACTAATTCATAACCAATAATTAATTACCTCAATTACTCTAATATCAACTATCAAATAAGTTAATTAATTACTTCATTAATTATTTAACTCTACTTTTTTTTCCACTAAATCTAAGTAAATCTAAATACATTAAGTTTTGGTTGGTTTATTTTTCACTATGAAGTACTTTTCTAAATTCCATTTTGTTATAATATTTGTTTTTGAACTTTTTATTATAGAAAGAAGTACATAGATTCTGGAAAATGGAGAAGAGATACAGTAAATTTAACCAGTGTTTTATAGAGGTAAAACTACTCAGATTGTTGTTCGTTATTTCAAATTAATTAATATTTTGATGATTAAAAAAAATACATATTTTCAGTGATGAAATGTATAGATATAGAGATTAAAGGTATTATTTCAAATTATATTAACCGGAAATATAGAATACTCTTATATTGTTTCTTACATGTTTTCTACTACTATATTAATAATACATCTTATTAATTTCACTCATGTCGTAAACACAGACATTATTATAAGTCAAGATTTAATTGTTTGGAGGTAATACAATTTAACACTACTGTTACATGAGATAAAACAAGAGCATATTTTAAAATTATATAACAAAATATGATAGTTACAAAAAAACAAAAAAATTATAAATACCAAATTTAAGTTTTTTCTTATTTTCTTTTAAATTTAGAATTCAAACCAAACAACCTTCAAAATTGAAGATTATAATAAAAAAGTTTATGAACTAAAACTCGAGGGGTTAAAAATTTATGAAATGAATGAAAACAAATATCAAATTTGAAGAATTAAAAATAATATTTTAATCAAAATTGTTTAACTAAACAAAATAAACGAAATAGCCTTTTATTTATTACTATTTTTAAATATGGTTTTTATATATATAAACGATTATATATTTAATATACATGTGTGATTGTGTTTGTAGAAAATAAGTGGTTAATCACTGCTCCTCAAAAGTCACTCTTATCAAACTATTTCAGCAAGTTTCATATCAAAAATATGATTCAACCATGTCACCAATTAATAGACAAATAATTAATAACATGACGTCTGAGTTAAAATTACAAAAAAAAAAAAAAAAAAAAATTATAGAATTACTTTGAATTTTAAATTACGAGGCATTTTTAATTGTTTGATCAATTAAAGATATTATATAGAAAATGAACATAAATTAGAAAGAACAAATAAAATTTATTATGAAAAATAGTGTTGATTTGAAATTACTGTATATATTTTCAAAAAATGTGTATTAGTGTAATCAGATTAAATAAATATATATTATAATCTTTTAAATTTATATCATAAAACGTTTAAAAAAAAAAATATTATATCATACAAACGAAAGACTAGAATTTGTTGAAAAATAATCTGATATGTAAAATGAAATGAAAAACTGAAATAAAAAGAAATAAATTAGTGGCCACGTGGCAGACGTTACGTGCACCACGTGGCCACTATAAACGCCTCAGCTTCTAAAAGAAATAATAAATAACAGAAGCAATTAATAGCTCCTTCTTAAACCACACAAAACCATCAAAAAAATAAAAGTAAATTTTCAAAAAATCAAACTTTTTTTTTTTTTTTTTTTTTTTTTTTTTTTTTTCATTTTCTTTTTGGAACTTATGGAGGGGCAAATCATACTTCTACGATCGAAATCGTTTTACAATAACATGGTTGAATTCGCAAAAAGAGCACTAGCTCAGTCGCATTAGTGTATACGCAAGGATCACGAAGTCACAGATAGCTAAAAAAAAAAAAAAAAATTTGAATTCAACCACAAATATATATTATTGATCGACACACTTTTGATTCATAATCTCACAAACTTACACCCTAATTTGTTTTACTTTTGACGAGCATATTGTTAAAAAATCGAAAACAACAAGCAAAGAAAAAAAAGAGAGAAATAACATACATGTTTACGTGGTTCACTAATAATATGTTAGCTACGTTCATGGAAAGAGAGAGAAATGATTTTATTAGATGATAACGAATACAATAATATTGATAAAAAAGAGATTGTTGTGTTATGAATATTTCATATAGTGTACTCCATAAAATCTCATTTCATCAAAACCCATATATGAATATATAAGTCAATTTATTGATATAAGTTTCATGTTCGCTAACCGAGTAACGATCTTTCAACTAAGTTATCGTAGGACGTCATAGTACAAACCATATCTCAAGACACGTAGATATTTAAAACATGTAAAAATACAATATTCTTCAAAGCTTAAAAACACAACCGACTATATTTTCCATATTGGATTATATAAACTAGTTTATTTCGGTTGGTTCTTGGCAATATATTAAAATAAATTTCTACCCTATCAAAAAATGCAAAGAAAGTAACGTGCTTCAAATATATAAAATGAACATAAAATCTTAGATTTTAGATATCACAGTCACAAGCATTTTAATTTTGATATACTAATTTTAATTAAATTATTTTGTATCTCTTGCGGGAGAGTGGGACAAAAAATGAGATTAGTATAAACCTCGATGAGATTGTTTATCAATTTATCTAAACTCAAGCTACGTTTTTCATCTTATCCACTTAAATAAGTCATTAGTTGCATAAGTAGTGCGTAAATATTCAAACCATCACTTCATTGCACTAGAGAAAAAAAAAAAATCTTAACCATAATAACACCAATATGAATCTAAAAAACCGACTCTATGCATTTAAAGTTTATAAAAAATTATCGAACATAGTTTAACGGGTATTGAAAATGTATTAACATCTATCTGATTTGTGGTTATAGTCTTATTGCCCCTAAAAATTTGAAACAAACATCTTTATAAATTTAAAATATAATATATTCCAATCTTCATCTTTCTATAGGTTTCTTTGATGGTTTAAAAAAAAAAAAAAAAAATACTTAATGACTAAGGCTAACAATCAATGAGTTTACAAAAAAAAAGGGAAGAAAGAAGACTCACAATCAAGAATAGAGAACACCCTATCCGGGATAAGAACACACTATTCTTTATTGGAACACGTTTTTGTCTTCCAAAATTAGGATTAGCGGAAAATCCCATCCCGGGTAGGGACACCCCTGTCCTTTCCCAATTAGGTTTTCCACCGCTAAAGTGTCAAAAACTCCACCACGTTTTCCTTTTCTTATCCTCACCCAACTTTACATCAACCACCAATCAAACCCGCCCTTGACTTTCCCCTAGTCTCCCTCTCTGTGTCACTCAACCACTCAAGAACAGCCACGTGGTACATCACCCAATAGGAAGATAACGAGTCTCACCCGCGGGTGAGGCTTTGCATTCGAATGAACTGGAGGCAATGCTATTTGAATCACCGTTTTGGATGTACAAAACCCTCTTTTTTCCCTTCCCGAAACCCAGAAGAAACCCTCTTGGCGGCTGCGAGACCCGTTGGTTCCCCGTCCATATAAATTTTTTTCCTCTTTTTCAAGGGATCTTTTTTTCTCTGATTTTCTGTTTATCTAAACCCTAATCTTCCATACCCAGTTCCTTGTTTTGGGATTTTAGGGTTTTCTTTTTCGTTTGTTTTCATTTCAGCTCTTCAGCTCCCCCTTTCGTTCGCTCTCTCACTATCATCCCTTTTGGATTTTATCAGCAAGATCTACTTTCATGGCTACCGTTGCTTCCCCTCCTTCCACGGATCGTATCCTTACTTTCGTTTTTCATATGGGTTTTCCGTTGTGGATGTTTATTTGTGTACCCTTTTCTTCTTTCGAATTGGATCTTGGTTTTCTCTGTTCTTAATGGGTTTCGTTTATAGATCTGTTATGGGGTTTCTTCTTTCTATCGATTATGTATTTGCTTTTGCTGGGGTTGGAGTATTTTGTTTGTAGGATTAGAGAGTGTTGGGGATTGTTTTGTATTTTGTTAATTTTTGATGTTTTGGGGTTCTGTTAGTTCTATTGTGTATAGGGGTGGAGGAGTTCAAAGTATGATGTGGTTGCTTGTTTGTTTATTCAGTCTTCGTCTACGTTTGGATGTTAGGGGTTTTTGTGCTGTTTTATGATAGGATCTGATTTGATTTTGCATCTGCTTGAATTATTGTGTGTCTGTGTTGTTTGAATTTTGAATTGGATTTGTACTTAGTTTTTTCCCCTCTTTTAACTCGTGGAGGATTAATTTTGGTGATTTTACTGTTTAGTGTTTTTTTGGCGACGAGGTGTATTTCCTTTACTTCTTATTTTTACAGAATCTGCAGATTTGCTGCAGAAGTTGTCATTGGATGCTCAGGCCAAACCTGTTGAGATTCCGGAGCCGACTAAAAAGGTACATCTATCTAGATTTAGAGCTGACGTTATGTATTCTTATAGATTTCAATTTAGTTTTTATACATCTTGTTATTAAGTGTCTCTTAGAGTTCATATTTTTATCAAAATAATAATGGAACAATACTATTGTTGCGTGTTTCAAGTTCTTTTTTTTTTTTATAATATAGGAAAATTTAGGTGGAGTTGGTGAGATTTGGATAAGTTATTCAATTATGTTTACCTTTTAATCAGCGGAATATTGATAATTTTCTTTGTGCAGCCATCCGCTAATCAATATGGGTCCATTGATTCTGGGAATACAGCTATTGGTCAGATACCTAATGAGCGGTCCGTGACTCCGTTCTTACAGGACTTCATTGATCCAACCATGTGCTATGTTCAGGGTGGATACCCATCTTATTACTATGGAGGTATATTGATTTATGGATGTTAAATTTTTGAATTCACAAGTGGTTTCAGTAGGAAGTATGTCTACATATTATCTTCTCTAATGGATTTACGTTTAAGTACCATTTAAGTGTTACTGCTAATGAATAATATCGTCTCTGGGGTTGCTTTGCAGGTTATGAGGGGACTACTGATGACTGGAATGATTATTCTAGATATACAACTTCAGATGGGGTAGAAATGACTTCTGTAAGTTCTTGCTTCTTCTATGATTCTTCTCTACAATGTTTTCATTTGTTATGAAATTTGACTTCTACTATGTCCGAACTTTTAATGTTTTTGTTTTCTCTCAAATTCTTCAGGGCGTCTATGGGGATAATGGATCTCTCATGTATCACCATGGTTATGGATATGGGCCCTATGGCCCTTATTCGCCTGCAGCTTCACCGGTTCCCTCCATGGGTAATGATGGTCAGCTCTATGGACCTCAGCACTATCAATATCCTCAATATTTTCAACCTCCTACTCCAACCAGTGGACCTTATACTCCTAGTCCTACTACAGTTCCTCCATCGCAGGTAGACATGTCTACAGCTGTGGCTACTGAGCAGAAGCCAATTCCGGTAGAAACGGCAAATACGAATGCTAATGGCTTGACAAATGGAGGGGGAACCAAGGGAAACAATGGTGCAGCTCCTTTGAAATCGACATATCAGAATTCATCTTTTGGTTCAAATGCATATGCAAGAGGTACGCTGCCGGGACATATTCCTACTTCTGGTTATCAGGATCCTAGATACGGTTTTGATGGGTTGAGATCTTCTTTCCCATGGTCAGATAGTCCTCTGTACTCAGATGGACAGTCTAGACTTAATAGCTCACCTATATCCTCTTCTATCACAAATGCAAACACCATACCATCTTCAAGGAGTCATAGTTTCCGTCCCAGCTCTCATTATGTGGTAAGAATTTTATATATCTTCTGTATTATTCTTTTTGAGTGTTGAACTCTCATCATTGGTTTTTTTTTTAATTTTTTTAATCTTTTTGTGACACAGGGCTTTCCTCATCCTAGACCAATGTCAGGAATGAATACCACCCAGGGTTATATGAACAGGATGTACCCCAAGTTGTATGGTCAATATGGAAACACAGTTAGATCTGGTGTAGGTTTTCCATCACATGGTTATGATACACGATCAAATGGACGTGTTTGGCTTGCTGTGGACAATAAATACAAGCCTAGGGGTAGAAATGGTGGTTATTATGGGTATGGGAACGAGAACATGGATGGTTTGAATGAGCTGAATAGGGGACCTAGAGCTAAGGGAAACAAGGTCCAGAAGGGATTTGTGCCCAGTGTTCTAACTGTTAAGGGACAACTTTTACCAACGAATACGGCTGATGAGGAAGAAAAAGATAAGGTGTCTACTCCAGATCGTGACCAATACAACCAAGTAGATTTTCCTGAAGAATATGTGGATGCCAAATTCTTTGTTATTAAATCGTACAGTGAGGATGATGTGCATAAAAGCATCAAGTATAATATGTGGGCTAGCACGCCTAATGGAAACAAGAAACTTGATGCTGCATACCAGGAAGCTCAAGAGAAAGCTGGTGGTTGCCCCATTTTCCTTTTCTTTTCGGTACTCATCTATCTGAAACAGTCAAGAGTTACTTGATGTTTATAGTTTCTCTTCTTGCATATGATTGATATCATCTTCATTTCTTTAGGTCAATACCAGTGGACAGTTTGTTGGTCTTGCTGAGATGATAGGACGAGTCGACTTTCAGAAAAACTTGGAATATTGGCAGCAAGACAAATGGAACGGTTGTTTCCCTGTTAAGTGGCATGTAGTGAAGGATGTTCCCAACAGTCTTTTAAAACACATCATTCTCGAGAACAATGAGAACAAGCCTGTTACCAACAGCAGGGATACGCAAGAGGTAGTTGTTTTTAGTAACTTTATATTCCCTCCCTTAGTTATCTTATTTGTGACTGGTTCTGAAAATTGTATGCTATGTTTTTGCAGGTCAAGCTGGAGCCTGGTCTTAAGATGGTTAAGATCTTCAAGGAGCACGCTAGCAAAACATGCATTTTGGACGATTTCAGCTTTTACGAGACCCGGCAGAAGACCATTCAAGAGAAGAAGGCCAAGCAACAGCAATTCAAGAGACAGGTAGCATAGCGGGTAATGAAAACATGTTCTTGAATTGATGTTTTTTCATGTGAATTTATGATGTGTAATATGCAGGTCTGGGAAGGAAAGCCTACTGATGAGAAGAAAGAAGTTTCTGATGTAGCCGCAGATGGGAAAGCTGCAAAGCCAGTTGAATCATCAGATGATTTAGTTAAGGAGGAGACACCCAAGATCTCTGAGAATGGATCCGTTTTGAAACCTGGAGATGCCCCGAAGAGCTGCGCTAAACCAGTAACAACAACAATACCATCAGAGAAGAGAAGTGGTGTAACGAATGGATACTAAGTGCTTGATGATTTCAGTCGCCTTCTTCCTCCTCCTGCCTGCAGTTTAATGGAGCTTCTTGGTACAAGGATTTTGACAGAAGTTTTTGCTGGTTTGGATATATTAAAAAAGAGAACAAGCTACTGGCTAGTTCTCTTCTCTCCATACTTATATTGGCTACAATTATGAAATATGTTCTCTTGCTTTGCTAGTCTCCAGAATGAATCCACAATACTTCTACTATCAGATGATGCTTTTTAGATTTTTACAAATCAAATGGTGGTGAGAGCTGAGTTATGATGATGATGCAGTCTCAGTTCATAAGACATGTTTTTTCTAGTCTATGATTTTACAAGGTCGGTCTTGGTTTGTAGGATATCTAGTCTTCTTTTTAGTTTTTAGTCTCTTTCAATATTTATTTAAGATGGAGTTATCGTCTTCCTTAATCCCCCAACCCACTTTTTATCATGTTTTTCTCGTCCTGGTTTATTTCTATTACTGGTTTGGCAAATTTCTTGTCTTGTAAATCTCTAGATCTGACAAAATTTGGTCTGCTGCTGTTCCTGTATCATTAAAGAGCTAGAAGGAAGCAAGTTGGGAAATAGTGCAATATAAACTTTATCTCCATCTCTTTTCATTTCTCTATTGTTTCACTACTTGACGTTACTCAACTATAATGCCATCTCTAGTGGCTAAAGCTTGCATTTTTTTAGATATGCAATGACAATGCCTCCAATCTTCATTATCGTTTTTTTTTAAAATATTTTTTATAAGTTTTATTATTGTGCTTTTTGAGTAGATTTGAAGTTAAAAAACCCCCAAATGTTAATGTTTTTATTTGGTTTTTTGGTTATGTTTTTCCTGAATCTGCAATGATTTTATTTTCAGGGTTGAATTTGTTGTTTTTGTTTCATTGGATTCAATTCAATCGGTGGATATGGTAGTGACTTGCGTTGATAATCTTGAGTTTTGTTTGTAGACTCGGAAATCAGACACGTTTTTGTTTTGATTTCTTATTGAATTTGAGAGAATTGGGATCGGGTTGTAAATCGGTGGTGGATTTAGATTTATGAATCATACAATTAATCATGTACTATGTATATATAAAATACAATCTTCACGCTGTAATGATATGAGTATTTATATTAAATATGCAAAATGCTAGGATCCAAGTTTTTAAAAACTAAAATAGTTGTCTTCGCGTCATCTTAGTTTTGAGATCTATTTGTGACTAAAATATGTAAACACCACATTAAAGGCTAATCTCGACTTTTATGAGTTGTCTAATGACCAATGTCAAAAGACCAACATGTTTCTAGGGTCTAATAACTCCCTTGGAAACCGTGCTAACTAGTATTAGGGAAAGTGTCCGGACGAGTTTATAAACTGGCGGCTCTAAGTAGGCTATCTGATTTCCTGACACTACTACAGAAAGGATACATTTTACGAACCCGACCTAGTAAAGTCATTAAAAACAAAGTAAAATGAAGGGAGAATATGTTTTCTCAAATAAAATCCCCACAAGAGAAATAGACTAATTAAAAAGGCTCACTCATGATTAACCATCAAAAGTACAACTTATGAGTACTTATGACAACCAACAAAATAAAAGGACAAGTTATTAAACTCATTAAGGATTCCTAACATGGGATCAGTATAAGTACAAGTAAGACTGGAGTGCTAGGACTCATGCTTCAATGAGCTGTCTAATGACCTTTGTCAAAAGACTAAAATGCCCTCAAGGATCTTATAACCCTCTTGGCAATTGACAACCAATATTAGGGAGAGTATCCTGATGAGCTGAGTAAATGTGGTGGCCCTTAGGTCTCAAACATTATCATGAAGAGTTGGTACTAGTAACCCTCGGTGGAATATTGCCCACGTAGGAAGTACCTAGACTATAGCCTAGCGGACTCCACGAGGTAGGACAAACGGATGGCCATCCGGTCTCTTGACATTACTATGATAAAGATATTTTTACTCTTCTTGCACCAAGTTTATAGCCTCTGTTTGATTCTCGTGTTCAGGTCGCGTCTACCTTGAACACCGACACATGCTATATAACATAATACTAGGTCTAGGTCAAAGCATTAATGAAATAACAATCAATTGTTTCTTAGGTAACATGAGCATGCATGCTTACTTATTAGAGGACGGAAACAATATAACAACTCAATGTAGTAGCAGTTATTATGTGTAACATATATCACATGTTTACTTAACAGAGAATACAAGAATTACTACATGCTCATCATATGCCACTTAAAATATATAAAACAAGACAACTCAAGTTGAATATTCAATCATTCTCATATCACTCAATATGACATAATACTAATACCGTCTACTCCGCCTATTACATGCTTATAATTAACCATAGGAATACGAGTCGGGGTAAGGATCCTTCTCTTGATCGAATTCCCTTAAACGAACCCTAGAATTGCTCAATTGCAGCCTTGGGAAGTGTTCCTACAGAAATAGGGCATGTAGACCATAAACGGGTCAAAACTAGCGTCTTCATTTGTAAAAAACAAACTCAAAGCATAAAAAAAACCTAAAGTGCAATTCTGGAAAATTCTGCATCTAAGAGGTAGCGATGATACGTGAATTTGTAGTGGGGGCATGTGAAGAAAAGGTCGTCGTGAGTGAAACTGTGCAACAACTGACTCTAAACGCGTGCAACTAGGATTGGGCTGCGCTATTGAGCTTAAAATAGAGCGCGTCCAGGTTAGGGATGAACACTCGCTTGCGTGAAGCTCGGTGATGCATGACGAACGCAAAGCTGAGGAATAGGGCGATGACACGACCAATTTTTTGGTGGCACATGTTGCAAACCCAAAGACCTACAATTGTAACATTCAAGAGTTACACTAGTATTTATTCTAGACTTAATGGTTGATGTTACAAACGGCTGGCCATTAAGCCACCATTAAGTGGTCTGCAACGTTTACAACTCCAACTACTGTAAAAGAGTTAGAAGATTTTCAAGCTGAATGAGGCTGAGTTTAGCTACTACACTGTAAGCAACACTTAAGTTGTCAGACTCTTTCAAAATACTCTCCAAATACATTAATGACTTAGATATCAGGGGCCATGTGGTTCACACCACATCGATGCGTCTAATTTTTCGTTGATCTTAGATGACCATTTTTCGATATCAACTATATGCATACGTGCGAGAAGACTCCGAATTTTGTTCATGACATGATCAAATCTATATTTGTTTTTACAAGATTCCTTTTAAAAGTGGAAGAAGATGAATAGTGAAATCCTAATTGATTTTTAACCGCTATAACAAAATTGGTAAAGGCCCATCAATGTAAAGAGTAAAGCTCAATACTTGAGAGAAAATGAGAATGGAGAAGGAAGTGAAGGAATTGGAATTTATAGAATGATAAATAGAGTCCACAAGAAGAGAAGTGGAAATATTGTTAGTGCATTGATAGATACTTGTTTATCATATTTAGTATTAATAATATTTGTTTAAGAATTACATTTTTCAAGCCTTTTCTTGTAAATTAAATTTAAAGAGAAACTAATCTATTGAACTAATTAATCTATTTAATTATATTTAACACATTTGAATTTAATCAACTTAAACAATGGATGTAGTTGTAATTTGTGAAGTGTTTTAATGAGCCTCTTTTATTAGATGCAATTAATTTGAGCAAATGAGTTACATCATTAATGCAAATAAGTTATATCATTAATCAATACTTGATCAAATAAATAAATAAATAGAATTAATTAACTTCAATTTATTTGATCAAATCAAATATATTGAGTGTGTTTGGATAGAAAAAAAAAAGAGGATAGGAAAGTTAAAATAAATGAGTATTGTATTTATGAGATAAAATCTTATTTGAAATTATGAATTATGAGTGGTTGTTGCTAAAAACTCTATTTCACTAGAGAGATCATGAGTTTATATACATACATATATAATATGATACTGTATTTGGAGTACGAGATTTTGAAAGAATATTTAGAATTAGTGTTTACTAAATACTTGTAAAAATGTTACTTCCAAACGTGTTTTTCACTCGAATCAAACAATTACATTTAAGAATTACATTCAAACAAGCTTTTGATTGCAATCATTATTAATTATTACTTTTAAATACTCAAAATAAATACTCTTAAAAACTATATCAAAACCGGTTTTTGGTTGCAATCATTGTTTATAAATTATTAAAATAAATCTTCATCCTAAATACTAATTCTAAATATTCTTAAAATCTCAATCGGAACATCACATGTGAAGTTTATTGATAAGTTCAAATTAATTATCTTTGTTGAATTTCATTGTGATATAAGATAGGGCTTGAGTAAAGCCCAACTCCATTTATAGAGGTTTTTGAAGTTTTGGAATTTAAGTGAGAGAAGATATTAAAGAGCAAGTGGGCCCATATGAATTAAAAAAATTAAAATAGATATATTATTGTATTGATGGGACCCATGAAATTTTCTTGGAATTGTATATATAAATCAAATTTAGTTGAATAATAATCTTATTTCAGGGGAATTGACTTATTGTAAAATCCATGTTTAAAAAGGAAGGTTTCATAGGAGTTTAATAATGACCTTGACCGCCCAGGACGTTGATGAATTGAGTTGATTAACGTTGATTGGTGTTGACTAGGTCAACCGCGTTTGACCAAGTTATGAGTTTTGAAAACACGTTTTTCGAAGTTAGATTCTATTTGCTAATTATGATGACATGAATTCATTTTTTATAGTCTAAGATGTTAGTTTTGCCCATTAATGAGTTATTGCTCTATTTGTGTGCTAGCCTCTATTGATAATTGACTTGGAGCTTAAGAGCTCTCTCGTGGGATCGATTAAGTAAGAGATCCTTATCCTCAGCTCGAGATCATGTGGTTTAATGCGTGAATGTACTGAAATATGACGTCTTTTGTGATGATTGCAAAATTGTTTGATGATTGTCATATTGATTGATGACTGACTTATTCATGATTATTTCAGATACAACTGAGCATCTGGTGTAAAGGCCCAACCCAGAATAAGATCTCATCTTGGTCTTTATCCTGATGCATGAGTAAAACAACCTCTAAAACTATGACATGCGAAATTGAATGTTTAATTTAATAATCGTCAAATAGTTCCATAAAATCAACAAGAAAACATGGTACTCAATTCATAAAACAATTTAATAAATAAAACAACAGTAAAACACATGTCTCTAGTGAACCCAAAAATAACGTGAAAAGTCAAGAAATGCAATAGACAGTGATCTAGATAAGTCCATGGTCTCTAGAGCTTTGGATCAAACATTATGATAAAGCTCGTGCGTACTTGTGGATGCACACAAAGAATATGAGTGAGTTATTAAACCCAATAAGGATCCCTAATTTGGGATTAGTAAAAAAAAACATGAACATAATAATTAAAATGCAAACACATGATATCAAATAATACATGTGGGTGTATACTATGAGGCAACTCAAGTGGATAATGCCATCCCGTGCCTTCAACAGATAATATTGGTGATGCCGGGGCAACCCTTTTCGGGATCTACCTTCTCGAGTCTTCAACAGATAGTGGTGAGGATGCCGGGGCAACCCTTTTTCTGGATCTGCCTTCCCAGGTCTTCAATAGGTGGTAGCATGTGGGCTTGTAAATGTATGCATTAACAATTTGAATCATACTTTTAACAAATCAACATGTACACATATGTAACATGTTAAGCAAGCATGTGTCTCTCTAGTACTATTTACAAGGAGTATCGGTCATGACAGAGCATACATATACAATATACAAGAAATTAACAATCTAGGCAATCAGTTACCGAACATCAAGTAGAAGCACTCAAATCACCCTAGGCACGCTCATATTCACCACATAAGTCCCAAGTTAAGGATAAGTTCCCTTACCTTGGCCGATACCACTAAGTTTGCTTGTCGACCCTCAAACCACGACTCCTAGAAGATTCTCCAACAAAAACTAGCCAAAACAAGGTTAAGAAGTCAAAATTAGCACCCCAAGACCATCAAAATTAGACTCAGGATGTCGAAAATACTCAAGAGGGCCTAACTTAGAAAATCGGGTCCTTAGAACCCGATTCCCAATCAACTCGATTGACGGTCAAAGTTGGTCAAGGCTGGTCAAAACTCTTTTAAATCCTAACAATAACGGCAGACACCAATTTTCAAGATTAAAAGTCATGAATCTAAGATATTAGTTTGCAAGACTTTTCCGAAATTTTACATAACTAACTTAGTTAATAAAGCACATGACATAGGTCAAAGTCCAACAAAAGAATGGTTTCACTCAGTCAACTAATTCAAGGAAATCTTCTAAAGTGGATTTTTACAACTTCCCTCACACTTGTCTTGACACATAAATCACAAGCACAACAAGTTATTCTATGGCTTCACCTTTAATCAACACATAACAATCAAGTTAATTCACAAGAATAACATAAATCTCCAAAGCTCACAAAGAACTCAAGAGCTCAACTATGGTGGTTCTCAACGCAACACTTCACTTTCGCAACCCGACCCACAAGCCAATGGAAGAGGCGGCTGTTTGGTGGCCTCTGGCATGAAACCGCCGTGAACGGCAAGAGGCGGCAAAAATCTATACGAGCGGCGATGATCTGGGCGGGACGGCGCTGCCTAGCGCACGAAGAGGGGGCAAGCGACGCTGCTGGTGTGCGCGCGACGGCCGCGAAGGTTGATTGGAAAAGAAGGAAGAGAAGGTGTTGGTCAATGGCCTAAGGAAAGAGATGATGAATAGTGACGACTCCAACTTTAAGAGGGGAAAGAGGGGGATTTGAACAAAATATATGTATTTAAGTAAAAGAGAATTAAGTCAATTCAAATAAAAAGAGAAAGGAGGGTGTTTGTTTTGGGTGGGCCTGGAAAGATTTAAAAGTAAGGTTGTTGGGAAGGGTTTTAACCCCAATTTGCCTTCAAACTCTAGTGAGTACAAATTCCAATCACAAACCAACCTTCTAATATAATTATTAATTGAATTTTGAAATACAACCAATAAATTAATCAAGGACAAAAGAAATAAATTTTTGAGAACCCCGTAAACCAAAACCTACCTTTTTGTGTAAGGAAGAAAATTCGGGTTGTAACATCTGGATTTAAATACGACAATGTGATTCCTTGATGATGTATTGGTACATGATGTTTATTATGATATGATGTTATGTTGGTTGCTATTGACTAATTGGAATATGTTAAGTTAAGGGTGCATGTTGGAATAATACGTCGTTCGTAATTGTTGGTGAATAAAATATGTATAATTTAGTTATTTTTTTTGTTTAATGATGATTTTATTAGATAAGTAATTAACTGAAAAGAAGAAAAAAACCTATATTTCTCGAAACCATAGAGACTAAAGTCTAGATTTTCAAATCATAGGGACTAAACTCTAACTTTCATGAAACTATATGGACTAAATTTATAATTTACTATTAAATTAATTAAAAAATTCCTTTTTTCTTTTTTATTTTAAGTACAAATTCGATAAAATCAATGAAAAAAAGTATTTTTAGTCTTTAGATTTTGTGTATAATTTTTATTTGACATTTATGTTTCAAAATTGAATATAAAGCTTGATTTTAGTTATTGAACCAACAAAAACGTTAATTAGATAATATAACGTTAACTAAAATGATAACTATACTAATTTCAAATAATATTATATTGATGATGCAATTATTTTAATTTTAGCGTAAATTAAAATTTTTTTTTTAAACAAGTACAGAAGTAAACTAAAAGGCAATAACTAAAAGTCAACATTATTGAAATGTCAATTTTACAATATAAAGACCAAAATGAAACTAAACTCTGAGCAAAATTTAGCGTATTATGAAAATATAATAGGTCAAAATATTCATTTTTTAAACATAAGTTGCAAATTGAAACTAAATCCATTTACGGACAAAAAATATAAGGGAAAATTACTTTTTTCGGTCCCTAGGTTTGGACTCAAGTTTCAATTTGATCCCTACCTTTTAAAAATAATCACTTTTACTCCTGACATTTTAATAATGCTTATTTTTAGTGCTTATATTTCAAAATTTAACACTTTTATCGCTGACATTTTAATAATGCTTACTTTTGATTCTGTATTTTGAAAAAAATGAACACTTTTATTCTTAACATTTTAATAATGCTCATTTTTAGTATGTGTTTTTTAATTTACTTTAATACCTATTTTTTTAAAAAAAATTAAATCTACTTTAAACTTAAAATGATCATTTTATCAATGTATTAGTATTTTAAATTAGTCAGATCATTATTTTAATCATCATTACATTATGTAACTAATGTTTTTGTCATCTGAATGACTAAAATTGAACGTTATTAAAATTCAAGGATAATATATATATATTATATATATATATATATATATATATTTTTTTTTTTTAAAATTTTGAACATAAAGAGCAAACAGAAATTAGATCATAAATTTAAGGACTAAAAATATATATTTTTCCATTAAATTTTATCAAATTTTGTACCTTACAAAAAAACGAAAGAAAGAAGAAAAAAAACAAATACTTTTATTAATTTATTCGAGCAAGCAGATGCACAACAGTTCAAAAGAAACAGAAAATTAATTTATTTTACCATATGATTAATTTTTTTAGTCATTGTAAGTAATAATTACCATCAATTTTATTTATTTATTATTATTATTATTTTAATTTCGAAAATTGTATCAATTGAAGAATATGTATATATACTTTAAGTTTGACGTTTAATTTTTATTTTGCATAAGTATTCTAAAATTGAATAATTTTAGCCATCATATTCAATAATGTTCAACTTTAGCCATTAAGATAACAAAATTATTAGATATATAACGTATATTGACTAATCTAATTTTAAATTTCAATATATTGATTAATTAATTATTATATTTTTGACAGTTTATTTTTTTTTTAAAAATAAATATAAAGTTTAAAAAAAAAATCAAACTAAAATTAATTCTGAAGAGATCAAACTAAAATTATAGACTTCACATTTAGAAACAAAAAAAAAAGTGAGCATTGATAAAATTGTTTAGTTTTCGAAAGATCAAACTCAACCTGATTGTAAAAAAAAAAAAAAAAAAAAAAAGTTAATCTCGCTCTTCGGAATCTGACTCTAGTAATTTTATTGATATGATTAATGAGATTTGGTAAGATATTTCTGGCTTCAATAACATTGTTGGGATGTTTTAGACTTCATTTCTCGATATTAGGGAATTTCTTTTTCTTTTTGTGAGTGGGGTTGCAACCGTAGGCTGACTTGCTAGCTAAGCCGTTGGTAGCGCTTAGCTTTTTTTCGTTATGCTTGTTGAACTTTTTTTAGACTTGTGGTAGCGAGGACGTTAGTTGGAACGAGCGCCTCCCCTGATGCGGTTGAGTTTGAATGATAGAGAGGTAATTTTACTAAAGTATAATTTTGCCATTATTAAATTATTATAGGATAGAATATAGTTTAAGTAAAAAAAAAAAAAAAATAATAATAATAATAAAAGAGAGAGAGAAGAATATGTTTGGATAATGTGAGTCATCCAAACAGAATCGGATAAGTCCAAATACTTCAGTTTCAAACGTGTTTTTGTCCCAACTTGTGGCTTTGTGAATTTTTGAGTTTCAGACGCCATCTCGAGCGAGCGAGAGATTATTTAATCACATTCAGCAGTTTCGTTGGATAATCCTCGTGATTTTCCGTTCAATACGCTTTGGTATTTTCTGCTTGAAGTTATTCGTTCAGGTTAAAGCTTGTGAAATTAGGCACAATCGATCGTCTCTTCAAAATGTTATCGATTTTGAGGAGATCGCAATCCGCTTTAAATTCCGTTTCCAGGAGGCAATTTTCTGCTTCTCCTGGTGGAAAATCCATGAATCTGTTTTCTGCCATCAATCAAGCGCTCCATATTGCTCTCGAATCTGATCCTCGGTTTGTTTCTTTGATTCCCCCCTTTTGTTTTTTACTTTGTGGATTTCTGCTGCTTGATTGTGATTGCATGCAGTTTTCTGTTACTGTGTGCTTTTGTTTTTATTCTAATGGGCAGGGATGTACTAAAAAACTGAGGAATCTGGACTAAAAACCATAAGGGTGGAGTTAGAGTTGTAAATTTCTTTGAATTTAGTTATAATTTTATCATTTTCTTTAGGTTGTATCAGTTCTCCGGTTGCCACGTTTTGGTTTCTTCAACTCAACTCGACTCGACTCGACTCGAATTAAGAATAATATATAAGGTTAATTAACAATGTATGTTCTATGAAGCATGTATCAACAATATGAGTATTTTGGGGTTGAATATAGTATTGTACAATTTTTCTTCATTTGGTTTTTAGATTCATGAGCTATGAACCGAACCATAAAGAGTAAGTAGGAGATAAACACAACTCGACAGTCTATCCCTACTTGCAAATATATGTGAGTTGGATTGCTCTAATACTAGAGGGTTGACGAATCGACCAACCCGAAGTTTTTTGTTGGTCCAAAAATCAATCTAACTCAACCCTGACCATGCTAATGGGTTTTCTGTGTTTCTTCGACTTTCTTTCTTTTTTGGTTGCCGTTGCTTGGCCTTTTGCTTGAGACTTTTGCTGGTGGTCCAAAAATCAATCTAACTCAGCCCGAAATTTTTTG
Organism: Cyclanthera cordifolia; assembly: GCA_037832605.1. Taxonomy (NCBI): domain Eukaryota; kingdom Viridiplantae; phylum Streptophyta; class Magnoliopsida; order Cucurbitales; family Cucurbitaceae; genus Cyclanthera; species Cyclanthera cordifolia. The sequence continues at coordinate 2,863,014 of JBBMEG010000009.1, read as the reverse complement.
TTGGTCCAAAAATCAATCTAACTCAACCCTGTCCAGCTGAATATATGTTTAAGTGAGAATTTGAAAATATGAAGAGAATTCGCTGAAGGAGAGAGTTGAAATAATTAGCTGGTGGCTTAAGAGCTAGTGTGTGCTTAAATAGAAATGAATGTGAATGAAAATTGATGAAATCTGTCAACACATTCTGAACAGATTGTTTGTGGGTTGGTGCTTTTTCTAGTTCTGTCACTGATGAAGTTACTTTTGATTTACTCATAAAGTTAGGCGAAAACAGCATAACTTTTTTTTCTTTTAAGTTGCGAGGAAAAAAGTTATATTTGGATTTGCTTGGGTTATTCTCCCACTAATTGATGATTTTGTCCAAATGTATATTCATGAGTGCTTTTTTTCTTCTTCAATGGTCCTACTTCAGGAAGTTTTTTTTGGCACTTGCGTTGGACCTGGGGTGTTTGTTTGCAAAATTATGGAGTGATTATTTTGAGCGATTAGAAATGAGGGGTTATTTTGAGTGATTAGAAAAGAGAAATTGTAGTAATAGCTCGTTCGGATGAAGTTTTTAAAGAGTGATTATAAAAGCTCATTTATAATAGCTCCATAAATATTCAAAATAAATAGCCACTTAGAGTCCTAGGGTCATCCTTTAAAGCATGAAGCAAAATGTTATGGGAATATGCTATAATTATGAATGGATTTTTGGTTAATTTTTGGCTAGGAAGTTTCAAGTAATTGTTGAATTAAATCACCAATCAACCCAAAAGTTAAAGTATTTCTGAATGGATGGATAGATTTTAGAGATTGTTCATTCTAGGGTCTCCTGTTGGAGTTGGTCTTCTATATAAACATACATTTTTTTACTAATGAGAATTCAAAGATTGTTTTCCCCTGGGTAATTGAGCTAATTTCTTATTACCATTTATGGCATGTTACTTGTTTTATACAAATGTAGCAATTTTGTTTTTAAACATTATATATCTACATTCAGTGCTTATGTATTTGGAGAAGATGTGGGCTTTGGTGGGGTGTTCCGGTGCACAACTGGATTGGCAGATCGATATGGAAAAAATCGAGTTTTCAATACTCCTCTTTGTGAGCAGGTAGCTTACTTTCCCACTTCAAAATTTTGGAGGCCAATATGACAGTACAGCCGTCAGCCATTGTACCCCCTGCTAGTATCTTGTGATCACCATTCTGTAGTCAAGTACATATGACAAATTCCACTTTAACACGTCTTTTATGCAGGGAATTGTTGGCTTTGGCATTGGTCTGGCAGCAATGGTAATTTTGAGGAATTTACATACTTGATTTGTCAGCTTGAATTCGAAGCGAGTGATTGGACTTCCTTTGTATTGTTTTTCTTCCCCCTTTCTTAACACGAGAGCTATTTCACATGATAGGGTAATAGGGCCATAGCAGAAATTCAGTTTGCGGATTACATTTATCCAGCTTTTGATCAGGTAAGTCTTTTCTGCTTCGAATGACATCTACCTTCTTGCTTGGATACGAGAAACTTATGCCCTTGTAGATTGTTAATGAAGCTGCCAAGTTCAGATACCGTAGTGGAAATCAGTTCAATTGTGGTGGTAAATTTCTCCTCTCTGCTGACAGTCATCTTTTTTTTTGTTTACTTTTTTTTTTTTAATTATATATCAGTGATATCACACATATTTCTGACTTATCTCAGGTTTAACAATTAGAGCACCATATGGAGCTGTTGGCCATGGTGGTCATTATCACTCACAATCACCAGAAGCTTTCTTTTGTCATGTTCCTGGTATCAAAGTATACTTCTTCCTTCTGCTACCTTTTCTTTATAAATTTCAAGTATTTTCAGTATTTTTTGGGACATTTGTATCCTATTTGCTTACTCCAATACTTTATTGTACATGAGAAACATTTTCTATTTCTTGGTGGATCTAACGTATCTACCGCTGGAGCACAACAGTGAAACCATGACACAATGTTGTTGCATGCATTAGTGGTTGATTAAAGTTTCCTATCTTTCAGTTTCATCTCTATATGTTTTTACACGATAATCTCTGACGTTCTTCACTTATGAGTCTATGACCTCCTATTTTGGAAGACTGTGTATTAGCTGAGGATCTTAAGATGAGCTTATGCTCCAAAAACTTAGCATTCTTAATTTCTCTATCCTTCCGGTCAACTGTACGGGTAAGCAAAGAAACAAAACAAAACTATTAGTCATATAGGGTCTACCTGACCGTGCAAAAGAAGCGGTGATGTTCAGAATTGGAAGGAAGGTGATAGAATTCTACTCTAGTTTAGACCTTGCCATCTTTTTGTGCTGCCAGAAATCTAATATTTTCTTGTTGAAAAGAGATCATTATTCTGTTCCTTCCTGCTTTTTTCACTCTGCACTAGAATCGAACTTCGTTGGAGACTAAACTTAGGATGCGTGTCAGTTATTTTGTTATTTTATCAATCTCATCGTATGAATTGCTTCTTTTATTTCTAGAAAAAAAGAAGAAAAAAACTTTTTTTATTTAGCTCATGCTAAACAGGTTGTCATCCCTCGAAGCCCATACCAGGCGAAAGGATTGTTACTTTCATCCATCCGTGATCAAAACCCTGTCGTGTTTTTTGAGCCCAAGGTAATTCTTTTTGTGATAACTATTCTAAATTGTTTGGATCAAATTATGTAAACCAGAACATTGGAATGAAAATATGCTGACCAAGCCAAGTCTTCAGTGGCTTTACCGTTTGGCAGTTGAAGAAGTTCCCGAGGATGACTACATGTTGCCTCTATCGGAAGCAGAGGTTTGCTCTTTACAATTTTTTTTTTGCTTCCCTTGCTTATTGTTGAATTTTATTAAACTATTGATCAACCCAAAAGTTTAAGTTGATGGACTGGAGTATATTTAATTATAACAACCAACATTCTTACTCACTTGTGAGCTTAGAAACTTGAGAAATACTCGATAAGTGGAATTCAATTTTAATTGAGGAAACAACTTGGCAGAGGCTCGAACTTTGGATCTCTTGATCTAATATCATGTTGAGTTATTTTAAATCATCGATCAATCAAAAAACTTATTTATACCAACCAATACTTATTTATAAGTAATTCCATATTTCATTTTAATGGAACGTTTGGTGAACCTGAAAAATGTGATATCCAGGTGATCCGTGAAGGCAGTGATATTACATTGGTTGGTTGGGGTGCACAGCTCTCTGTAATGGAACAGGCCTGCATTGATGCTGAAAAAGTAAATCTCTTGCTTAAATTTATGTTTTGTGTTTATGATGACATGACACAGTTTCAAGTAAGCCGAGCAAAGGAAATCTTGGATTATTATTTCTGTTATAATTTTTTTGCATTAATTATTTCTCTAGAAAATAAAAATAAAGGAGGTCATGATTCAATCTAAATATAAAGGATGTCGAAATACATTTAAATTTAGAAGATGTTGCAACTCAATGGTCAAGGTTGAGTTATATTTCATTTGCAAGAAGTTCTTGTATACATCTCATATCGGCAGGCTGAATTTCTTGCCCTATTTTAGGTGGGAAGGGGAAACTTTCCGTCTTGCTCTCAACTTGTGTTCACCCATCCATTCATGGTGTGGTTATTCGTTACTTTTGTTTTAGTAACCATGGTTTTAGGGGTCTATTTCCCATGCATTATGCTCTTCTTGGTCTACCACCAAAAATTCCTCGGGAGGCTTTTGCCCACCCAAACAAGGTCATAAATTACTATGGTTGCGTCATGGCTGTACATGTGCGATCTATGTGAAATGTGTTTTTGTGTTCAATTGATTTATGTGAATTCTGGTATATCGAAATAAGATTGGTACTCGTTTGTTTCAAACATGTTTAGATATTCACCTTGTGATATTTGTTATACATTTGAAATGTGAGGATTCTTCAACCTATTTACATGATATCTGAGCTACTTTCCTCCCTACTAATTAGTTTTGAGATGAAACCTCATACTATCTAATATGGTATTAGTGCCATGTCATTTTGTAGTCTTTGTTGACTACAAATTTCCTGAAAAACGACTACAAAAAGTGAGTCTAGTCATATAAGTCAAATTTGTGGTTGAGCCTTAAAAGCAGAAGTGCGGTGCTCAAATGTAATTCGGTTAGACGACGTACCCCTTAGAGAAGGCTCGTGGTACATTGGTAGAGGGGATGATGTTGGTGTTGCAACCAATTGAGAATGAGGGGAGTAACCCACTTATCTTATATATATGTTGATGAACCTCATACTATCTAATATGTTATCAGAGCTTCATGTGTGTTATTGGTCCCCAAATTTTCGAGAATTCTACCCAAGTGGGCAAAAACTTAAGCAGATATTTGAATCCCCAAAAAATTAATTCTGAGGTGGAATCTGATGCTATCTAATAAATCTTTTAAAAGGGTGAATTTTGGTTTCTGAAGGACGAGAGATTTTATAACATTTCTGTCAGTGAGGCCACTAGGATCCGAAGAGGACAAACAATCATTTTGTTAAATCATCAATCAATCGGAAGACTTAAACTGATAAATTTCAAACTACACATTTAAAGAAGAACCACCAGCCAATAATTTTGATTTGTTTTTGATATATATTGCAGGATGGAATCTCGTGCGAACTCATAGACCTGAGAACTCTATTACCTTGGGATAAGGAAACAGTGGAGGCCTCAGTTAAAAAGACTGGGAGACTTCTTGTAAGCTTTATTTTGTTTTCTTTGTTACAAGCTTTTCCTGAGACTTTAAATGAATCAAACTTAGATTATTGCTAATTTCCATTTCTCTCATGTAGATCAGCCATGAAGCTCCGGTTACAGGAGGCTTTGGTGCTGAAATATCTGCTTCTATTGTTGAACGCTGCTTCTCACGGGTAAGAACAAATTTTCAGCATATTGCTTTAATTAAAAAAGTAATTTCAAAAGAATTTAGAATCACAATCAGGAAGATGGGTACCGTGATATTTATACAGCATAGATCATACATCTTTTTCAAAATTGAGGTATACGGTAATATAATAACTTAGTTTCTTCGCAACATGTATATATTTTTTACTTCTGTAATTCTACAGTTCCCATCTTACTGATTTGGACTTCAAATTAGGAGTGTTGACGCATTTCCTGATAATTGATTCGACCGACCAAAACGTACCAAATTTAGGGTGGTCGATCAGTTTTCAATTATATGTCGGTTTGAAAAATAATTAACCAAAACCTTTTTGGTCGGTGTCGGTTTAGTCGGTATCTATTCGGTAGGTCAATTCGGTCGGTTAATCAAAAAAATCATTTATATAATATTAATAATTTTCATATAACTACTTAAATTTCTTATTAAATTAACTTAATTTTAAATGTGTTTCTAAAACTTATTAGATATATTCATTTTATTAAAATTAATTCTCAAATGTTGTTCAAATAAAAAAGATAAGTATGTTTCTTAATAAAAAAGGAAAAAAAAAAGAACTAATCGACTTAACTAACTTTATCGACCCATTCGACTGACTAAACTGATCGATTGATTCGATTTCATTTTCAAGCAAACCGGCATGGTCAGTTTGGTGTAATTTTTCACCGAAAACTGACCGATGAACACCCCTACTTCAAATAGTCCATGCTATTTGTTTGAAGCAAGGGGGAAGAATACAAGTTGTTTCTTCTTTTTTTTCTTCTTATACAACCCTATCCATATCCACATCCCAGTAAATGAAATAAAAATAATAATATAAAGTAAAGAGTTTTTTGATCTTTTATTATTATTTTTATTATTATTTTAGGTTACAACATTGAGGGTGGGGAACTCAAATCACAAATCGAGTGGATGCTAGTGCATCACTAATGCCAGTTGAGCTATGCTCGTTTTGGCAGACCGACCTTTTATTTGATCCTTAAAACGTGTATAATGGCTAGTAAAATGTAGATAGTCTTACAGTTACTTTGATAATTAGTACTTCTGTTTGAATACTTTATACAACAAAACTGAATATCATTTATAAGTCTCAATGTTCAATTCTTATGATGTGTCCCCAAGAAACAGTCTCAATCGGGGTGCATGTGTCTTAATACAGTGCATGCGTCTTAATACAGGGCATGTGTCCTACTTATATATTCATTATCCATTGTTTCAATCTCTACTCTCGGTGATACCAATTTGTTAAGACACCAATAGTCTTAACGATGGCGAGATAAACAACACCGAGATTAATAAAACATAAGAACGATATAATCAGAAGACGTTGCTTAACGATTGCGAGATAAACAACACTGAGATTAATAAAACACAAGAACGATATAATTAGATTATAACGAACGTTACTACCCCGTAGTCATTTGAGAGGGCTAGGACTCTTCCAAAGTCCTTCTTTACAAAGACTATACCAAAATGCATTATATAAAACACTAGTGACTAATTACTCTTTGTCCCCACACATACTATACTAATATTTCCAACACTCCCCTTCCTAGGGATATAACTAATGAGCTTAATTGTAAATTTCTTAATATTTCTTGAATCTGGGCCTTGAGACGAGTGCATGTGCCCCACCTATGTAGTGGCGTGAGTCTCCAATTTTCGGTTATCAAAAAAAAAAAAATCTTCTAATGATGTGGAAAAGCTAAAATGTTTCTATTTTCTGTTGCAGTTGGAGGCCCCTGTTTCCAGAGTTTGTGGATTGGACACCCCCTTCCCTCTTGTGTTTGAACCTTTCTACATGCCTACCAAGAACAAAGTAAGATCAACACTTTCCATTTTTCGTGTGATACATTTGGCAAAAAACTTAATTCCTAACCAGTATGTTTCCATCTTTCTGGGTTTGGTGTAGATATTGGATGCCATTAAAGCAACTGTAAAGTATTAGAGATCGTAATCTAACATCCACATGAGGTTGGACTCCATCTTCAAAATGGCTTCACTCAAAACAGACAACTACAGGTGTTCTTGATTCCAGCAGTTTCTCACTGAACTTTAAATATTCATAATTGGATTGGAAATGAAAATGAATGAAGCCTTGATGGCCCATCATTATTGGTGGCTGTGTAAGGCTTGTTCATTGTTAAATAATGTAGATGGTGTCTGGATATCAAGAGGCTATGGAATAAAAATGTAATTGTATCTGTTTGTTATTTTGAATAAATAGATACTTCAAGAAAATTTAAGTTTTTGAATTTCTCAAAATAGGGTTTCTTTTAGGGGCGAAAGAAAAAAAAAAAAAACCGACAAAATCAAACCGAATCGAAATGATCTAATGGATTGATTCGATTTTTTAGAATAATATTGGATCATTTGGTTTGATATTTTAGAAAGTAGAAATATATTGGTCGGGTTTTGGGTTCTTGATGAAGGAACCAACAAAAAATCGAATCGAATATATAATTATTAAAAAATATATATTAGAACAAATTTAAATGTGAAATACGACGGAACATATTGTAAATATTATGATATTTATGGAAAATGTTACGTTTTTGTTAGTAAAATAAACAAAACCTTAGAATCAAATAGAAAATAAGACAAATTAAAAATAAATCAAATTGTAATGAAATTAATATCGAACCAATGCTTTGTCCTTTATTAAACATCGGTTTGAATTCAATTATTGAAAAATCAGATATTGGTTCGATTGTTCGTTTGGCACAATACCAACAAAAATTCAATCGAAATTACCCCTAATTTCTTCATTGCTCATTTGATTCAAGTGAAATTACCCCTAATTTCTTCACTGCGCATGTTTGATGAATGTCACTTTGTCATTCACATTGACATATTGAGTATGAATTAGCTAGTAATATTGAAAAGCAACTCCAAAATTACATTGGGGCATTTAGAAAATAAATGAAGATCATAACTAACATTTTAACATGTGGTTCCATAGGTGTTGACAAATTGAACCAACTAAATATTAGATGCTCATTATCATTTTAGACGATCTTAAGTTTTGAAATGATTAACGAAGTAAATATGTTAAAAAGTGAACCTCATATCTAAATAATTAAACTACAAGTATTCATAAACTTTTAATTTTGTATTTGATGAATCTCTAACTTCATAAAGTCTTGTTTGAGGCACAGTTTTTAAGTTATAACTTATTTTAGAATACAAAAAAAACATTTAACAGAAAAACATGTTTGTTAAACTATAAATTTGGCCTTTACAATTTTAAAAAAAATCTAAAATTTAATTTCTATAGTTGGGAGAAACAAATCATTTAGAATCTATGGTTTTAAAAATTAAAATTCCGTCTATAAGATTTTATAAAATCTAAAAATTAGTATATAACTTTCATAATTGCGATGAATAAAATACATAAAAGTTATTATTATAAATACGAATAAAAGTGAGATAAATAATTGATTAGATAAAAAAAAACAACATATCATTCATACATCAAAAACTACATCACCTACTTAATTCCACTATACTTTACAAATAACATAAAATATTTTTTAAATTATATCAAAACATACCGACTCAATTTTATTTTATTTTTATTAACAAAATTCTATATTTCTTGAACCAGAAAACTATAAGTTGAAAATTTTTAAACAAAACTAAACTTCAAGTTTCTTTCGATCATAATACGGACCAAATTTATAATTTAACATAATTTCAATTAGTTTTATTTATAAAGTAGGATTTTTTTTTTGAGAACTTAGATAAGTAGAATTATATCGCATGACCTGTAAAGTTCAATATAAACTGCATAATTGTCTGGTGTCAGTTCAAGGAACAAAAATTCTTCTATACACAATCCTTCACTTTGATCACATAGTAATACCACAGATGATCAGAATTGGAGAAAAAAAAAAAAAAAAAAAAAATACCACGGCTTCCCCTCCATTACTTTTTTCTTACTTCCTTTTTATTATTTTTTGTTTTTTTTTGGTACCTTCCCCCACTTTCTAACCACAAAAAGACGTAACACAATCACTAGACCTTTCATTTTATGCCAAAAACCGAAAGTCTCCCCATATCTTCTTATACAGAAAGCAATCTCTTGATAAATACACTTATTTCCGGCTAGCTTGTGTCTGTGTGCCATTCAGTTAGTTCCAAAAGCATTGAAGGATAGTCGACTTCCCGGAAGGCATAGTTCGAAACCGAAAAATCTGCAAACACAACTTCCTTTAGACAGGCAATAGGCTTGTTTTATTTAAAGTGAGTTTTCCGGCATCAGTTCCATATACCAATAAATCCAGTTCAGCAGAGTAAAAATAGGAGAGAAAAAAACATTGCAATAAGATGGCTGTGGTTGAAGCATTTTACCATTGCTGGTTTTTCCTGAACTCTGTTAGCACTGGATATATGTTCTCAAATGCTGTATATGTCTCCTCTCTCACCTGAAGAATTCAAAATACAGAAACATTCGCAAGGTCAAAGACTGACTAGCATCGTGACAATAACTGTCCAGATTAAGTCATGATCCTATAATCCAGTTTTTCGTTTTTGATATCCATGAGCCCATGGGTTAACTAATGACAACCTCGACAATTCTAACCGCCTTAACTCTATAACATTTGATCAAAAAAATTACTTAAAGCTCTCCAATTATTGTTTTATAAAATATCCATAGTGTCCGAGTCAGCTTACGCGCACCTGGCACTAAAATATTTGATGTCAAGAAAACATGTATGAAATTATTTACCACGTAGGTGGCAATCCTATAATTCAGTTCTTGTAAGGTGTTATCTTAGGATTGGTCGAAAGAGACCATAAATGATACAATACAATTATACCTTCATCCCTTCCCATTGCTGTATTTAACCAGCTCTGGTTAAAATTCATTAGCTAATTACTAACACCCACAATATTCTAATAATATTTGTAAATTTTAACATCTATCTCAACAGTATTTTTAACACAACAGTTGCTTACATCCTATAAAATGTCAAAGCATTCCAATTTAGGAGGCAAAATATAACAGACTTTCAGTTTTTCAAGAAACAATTGTACTGAACAGAAGGGAGAATAATTAAGTCAAACCAAAGCCCTTGGAGGCTACCACCAAGAACTATCTAACCAGGTTAAAATCAGAGGAAAGGCCAATAACTCCAAGACACTTACGATGACAAGAACGGAAATAGAAATCAAGTATTACCTTGGCCCCTGTGAGAACTATTTTCCCAGACACGAAAATCAGAAGCACAATCTTTGGTTGTTTCATACGATAAATCAGCCCAGGAAATAACTCGGGTTCATACTGGAAAAGAAATGGAGATCATCAAAGTTTTAATGGAGTACATTCAATATATCAAGGAGTTCAACATCGAAAAATAATGTTTAACCTAACTAGGACATGTTTGAAAGAATTGAAATAATAAAAAATAGTGTCCTATTCAAAATCTCTGGAACATGTTTTTAATTATTTTTTTGTCTGGAACAAAAGTCGTGAATGATGGAACGCATGTTTTGAACTGATATTGATCATGACTAAAGTGATTTGATAATTTCAAAAACACTCTTAAACACACCATATAATTAATAGTAAATGTCAATTAAAATGAAGCAATTTAAACAGAAAATAAAAATAATAACTCTCTAAGATTCCACTCATCATGATCAAACTTGTTGATGCATGAAAAAAATCCAAATCATAGAATCACTTAAATAATAGGAGAAACCATAGTCAAAACACATGCATACACATTCAAGTCATGTCAATACACATTCAAGTCATGTCCCAAAAAAATGTATAAGAAAATGCAGGGATTTATAGACCTCCAGAATCTGACAAATTTAATGTAGGTATTCATCTAAAATAATATCGACGTAGAAACATTCCCATGGAATACAAATGCGACCATGATAGCTTACACTGGAAAAGGCACCGTGTGAATACGCAAGACCCTCAAGCCTTATGGGGAACTTAACATCGCATGACCCAACAATATTCTGAATCTTAAAATCCTGCACCAGATTAAAAATGCATGCATCATGAGGTAACTCCCTGTTAAATTTATATGTGAAATGTGAATGAGATTGTGGATCTAAAACTTTGTCCAACAACATTTGCGTGCATACATTTGCAGTGCTATGCACACAAAAAAAAAGGACAGAAAATTATGTGCAAGTAAATGTGGTATATAAGTTTAATTTTACTAATGAGGCCTTTTAGTCTGAACTATGCATATATCACATTTACCCTTTCTCTTTTGTCTCGTTCATTATTACTGAAAGATATTTATTTCTTATATAAAAAAAAAGAAGTAAACTATTTTCCAGTGGCCATTGCAGTGCTAAGTGAGCCGGACAGAAAGCACATACCTTAAACTTGGCAGGAAAACCAAGTTTTTGAATAATTCGGGCGTACTGGAAAGTGAACAAGGCACAACATCAGATATAAAGAATAGCATCATATCCAAAAAAGACGCATTTTTAAATGAAAATTAGAAAGGAATGAATGAACAAAAATAAAGGGTGTAACTGCGTGAGAATCCCAACAGGTTTTAGATTCATAAGAAATCAATTAACTATCAACTCGGTGTGATTGGTGGCTCCCTTAAGATAGATTTAAAACGATACAGCAACTCTTAAATATGTAAATAACAATTCATACGTAGTTTTAAATATGAAAACCAATCATAAATATATCTCCTCACTATCTAACGTGGGATCTTTTATTAGAAAGTGTGGGCATCCATCTCAAAACCAATTTGGCTATTAGAGGAGTAGTCCACCTTATCTTATATATATGTTGACCTTTTCAATGTGGTACAAATGGCCACAAGGTGAGTATCTCCAACATGTCCCCTTAAGATGCTGCTATTTTTGGGAAAGCCATCTTGGATCAGATCCAATTTTGTGGCCCGAAATATGCCCGCTTTGGCTCACTTGCTTGAGTCGGATCCTAATTTTTGAGATCATCAAATGCCTGCTTAAGTATTTTGTCCACTTGGGTGGGATCCTCAAAATTTTTGGGGTCAATAACCCGAAGTTCTGATACCATATTAGAAAGTGTAGGCATCTATCTCAAAACCAATTCACTATGAGAGAAGTAGTCCACCTTATCTTATATATGTGTTGAAGAGAATCCTCACCTTTCCAATGAGGAGCAAATGACCACAAGGTGAGTTTCTCCAACATGTGGTTTTCGGTGAAGATGCACTTTTTTATATAAAAAAAAAAACATGAACATTGTTTTACTCAAAGGAATAACAAAATATTTAACATACCTCTAAATTTCAGTCTATATTTTGGGGTTTTCAGTGAAGATACACTTAAAAAAGAAAAAAAAAAACATTCTTTTTTGATATCCGTGACTATCCGGACCAGCTTGCGCATGCCTTGAATAATGTCACGGGACATATCGCCTGACCCTACAACATTTGGATGTTAAGGAAACCCATAGGAAATTAATTTCTAGGTAGGTGGCCACCATGGATTGAACCCATCACCTTATATACTCCAAGACCCTTCATGATCACTAGGTCATTCCATGGTGGTTAAGAAAAAAATCAACATTGTTTTACTGAAAGGACTTACAAAATATTTAATATACCTAATTTGGTCCATATTTCGGGGTTTTCAGTGAAGATGCACTTTTAAAAATAAAAAATAAAACTTTGTTACACTAGAAAGACTTACAAAATATTTAATATACTAAAAGTCTATCGCCAGAATAAGCATTCAGAAAATTAAAAACATTGTTTCTGGAAAACTTCTAGGAGCATTGAAATTGAAAGCTTTCAACTTAAAATTCAAATGAACAAATTACATCACTGAATCAGGGTGTGTTAGAGGATTATACAATCACTATAATCTAATAGAACACATCAGCGTGTGTAAAGGACTATACAATAACTACAATCTAATAGAACACATGAACGAAATTACAAACCTTTCTAGCTGCTAATTTTGACTGTTGTTCACTCTTAGCTCCAGTACAGACCTACACCACCATTATACCTCTGAATAAGTAAACCAAGATACTTGAAATATGCAACAATCGATTAACAAGCAAAAGAAACCATCCTTTTAAGTTTTAACTATGGTGTCACGTTAAGCACACAATAATTCTCACTCAACCAAAATTCATGCAATGAAAATTGACAGAATTTTTTTTTTTTTAGATAACTGAGAAATCGGAGCATGGCAGAATAAATTATAGTGCAATAAGATCGTAGGAGGCAATTCATTGGTCAAGGTTAAAGGCACTCCTCGTGAAAATCATAAAAATAAAGTAAATCATTGAAAGCAACTGCAATATTGCAGGCCAACACTTACTCAAGACTTGTCATTTGTAAATTAGATGAAAGTAACTTACCATCTTTCCAGATGCAAATATCAATGCAGTGGTTTTTGGCTCCCTTATTCTCATGATAACAGCAGCAAAACGCTGGCGTTCAAGAAACAATTGAAAATCTTAAAAAAAAAAAAAATCCAAATTCCCCATGAAGATGGAATTCTTGACGTCCATGATGAATTGCAAAATTATCTGCATTGGGTTATTATAAAAAATCACTTGCCTTGGGATTGTATTCTGCATTCCGAGCTTGTAGGGCAATGGCCTTGAGATCCAACTTGCAGTCCAGATTCACCGTGGACACAATGTTCCTAGAAACAAATATAGTACATTGTAAACTCATCAAGAAACATACAAAAAGAAAATATAGCACATTGGCTTCCTCTTTTGTATTAAAATCTTCAACAAGAGGTTGTCAGCTTCAGTTTAAGTTTTAGTTTAGAACTAATTTCTTTTGAATTAAATCTTAGATGAAAAAATGACTGACAAGGGAATGAAATTAAAGTAGCACTTACACTACGTTCTACTATTTATGTTGCACTTATTTTAAATTGCAGTTTCAACAGTCCTTCAAAATATTTCAATTTTTTGAACTAAAATACTTTTTGACTCTATTAGTATTATTTGGAATTTAGAACATCAAAATAATTTTCACAGATTTTAGGAGGGAAATTGAGAACATATGTATTGTGTGTACACATACATTATGTGAGTGTATGGACATGGCAAGAATATGTTTACTGTATAATATACCTTTTTAAATATGTATTATCTTAATACATTTCAATCATTTTTTTATAACCAGGAAACTTGAAGCTTTGCTCCTCTAAACTCCGGGGCCCAAATACATTTCAATAATTGTCATGCTAGAAATTCTCTTTAGTTTAGGACTCTTATGCATAAATGGTACGATATTTTAAATCAAAATATTTAAAAGTACATCAATGCCAACTTATCACTGAAGGGTAGTTTATGATTCTATGTATTAATGCTACTCTTTAATTGATTACACATATTAACAAAAGAAGAAAATAAATTTGAAGTCAACAAACATACACGATATGAACGCACAAGGGGTAGGAAAAGTTAGAACTCACTGAAGGGTAGGTACAATTCCAGAAGGATGCTTTGTAAGATCGACGGGTTGGGCTCCTTCCAAGCCTTGCTCTGCCATTTGTTATAAGAAATCTCTGCAACAACAGAACTCTACTCTTTAAATTCTTGCTCCAAAATAAATGCTAATTTAAAAATAAAAAAAAACTCTTCACATTTTCTCAATATCCCATGCCCCAAAACAGTAAAATATCCTCGAATTACAAACAAATCAAGAGTCCACGTCCATTGATGAACTAAAAATATAAATTCATACATCATGTACGAAAATCACGGACGCACTTTACCAAAGCATTATCATTTGTACAAATTAAAGATAAATGTCAAACGACATACATAAATCATACAAATCAACTCTACTTAGATCAATCATTAGTGGAATATACAAAAACCCATCCTCTCGATGTATAAACAACAACCCAATACAAACCAATCTAATAAAAACAAGAAAAAAAAAAAAAAAAAAATCAGCTAAATCAAAATCCATCACACGATCCGTTGATCCCAAGACCAAACAAGCAAAAACAAGAACAGAAAAAAGAAAGACCTCTTACAAATAGGAAACCCTAGAATTGGTCGATGAGTTTCCCGTCGATCGGAACAGAAAAAATCCAGGAAAATTGCTATAACGAGGAAGAAATTGGTGGGGGAGCGGGAAGAATTTGAAAAACAAGATGTTATATATCTGATACGAAGAGGAGAGGTTTATAAATGGAGAGAGTTTTTGAGTTTTGGTTTCGAAAGAGAAGAACGCGTTTATGCGAAGGAGTTCGTGGGATTTATCTCTCGAGGCCTCTTTTTTATTTCCTTCCGATATTACCCTTCGACGTTTTGTGGGGTTGTGACCTGGGTTTGGGGATGGTTTTGGAATTTCATTTCAATGTCATTGTCCAATGGCCTTTGCACACGTGGTTTCTTATGAACAAATTTTGTTCCAAGCTGGGAAATATTTATTTCGTGCGCATTTTTATCGTGTTTTATTTTTGGCCAAATTACTTTTTTTTTTTTTAGATTTTATTGTATTTTTAGATCTTAATTTTTAAAATCAAATATTTTTATCTCAATGTATTAATAATGTTTAAATATATTATATATTTAAATTTCAATGTATTTGTTATTTTGTTTTAAAATAAATTTGTTTTTTATTTTATAAAAGGATAAAACTTAACAAATACCTCCCTATCAAAATTGAACAATAGGAATTTAATTTCTATTTTTTTTAGGACACAGATCACAAACTCTATTATTTTTTTTAATAAAAAATATTATCTTTTCAAATATATAAATAAGCTGATAATATATAAACAAACATAAGATCGCAAATATATTTTTATAAACCAATGTAAGACCACAAATATATATTTGGTGCGGTGAAAAATGATGAGAATATAATGATTTTTTTTAATATATATATATATATATATCCTATTAGTTTCATCTCAATGTCTAATAACCTAATATTATGAGTTGAAATCTCCCACTTAAACTTAAGAAATTTTTATTTTAAGGGATTGATTGTTTGATATGTTTTTTGAAATTATTACTGCTATAATTTCTTATTTAAAATTATTTATTATAATTCATAATTTATAATCACTTTTGATGTTTAGATTGAGATTTTAAGACATTTAAATGAGAATTTATTTTGAGTATTTAGAAATAATAATTGCAATCAAATACTTGTTTGCATGTAATTTTTAAGAACATTTTAAGTTCGTTTTTAAAATGAGAATTTATTTTGAATATTTAAAAGTAATGATTAAAGTTAAAAGTTTGTTTGAATGTAGTTTTTGATTATATTTAAAAGATTTAATTTTTTTTATAATAATTTAGATTAATATTTTGAATGAAAATTTAATATATTTTTTTAAAATATTTATTTTGAATATTTAAAAATAATAAATACAATTAAAATTTCAATTAAATGTAATTTTTTATAAATATTTTTACAATCAAAGTAAAAACCTAAACTATTTCGGCAGTGTTTTATATAATTATTATTATTTATAAAATTTGTTATTTAGCCAAGACGTGAAGTAGACACTTTCGATCGCAGTTCATAAACTGGTCGGAATTTCTACGGCGGCGTCGTCTTCAGGGGAGAGAGTTGAAGCCGATATAACGTTCACCGGAATTTGAGAAGAGATGGGCGCCGGGGAGGAGCAGCAATCGGAGCCATCCGTCGATAATTTAAGCACAGCATCTTCCATATCGTCAATTGCGGAGGACCTGCAGCGAACGGTTGTTCAATCGAAGAATTCTGCCGTTCGATCTGCTCGTTCTCTCCAAGAGGCCTCTTCCACCCATATTCGTTCATTCCAGGTTTCGTCCCCAGTCAACTTTCCTAATCGATCATCATTCCGCATATCGACATTTATATCTGCTATACTCTCATATGCCATTTGTGTAGTTCGTATTTTTTTTTCTTTTTCTTTTTTGTTATTGAATGAGATACAGTTACAAAAGAGCAATCCATTTATGTAGTCGTCATCTGCGTTGTTAGTTTTATTTATTAATTTTTTTTTTGAGGTTACACAACAATGGGGGTGGGGGGACACGAACCCGTGACCTGTTTTGTTATCGGGTGGTGTTGAGCTAGCTCTTGTTGGCATCTGAGTAGTTGGGTTGAATTAATTCAACCGCCAAAGGCTCTTCCAACTGAAAGCATGCTATATTCGTAGTAAGAATGAAAATTTGGGGAGAATATCTTATTCGATTATGATGCTGTCGAAGTTTACTTAATTTGGAATTGTGAGTAAGGGAAGTTTTTTTTTGTTCTACTGGAGTGAATGATGGAAGACTGTTTTTTGAGATGAATTACCGAGCTTTCATTGAGACAAGCGTGAAAGAACATACAAAAGAGGTTCTCAAGAAGAGGAATTTCTTTAGAAACGATCTCCATCTACAAAAATAGTACCTAAAGAATAATTATAAAAAATTCATCGAAACAAAGACATAGAGGCTAGAGAGAAACATAGACTTTATGAGGGCCTAGGCTATACATAAGAAAACTATCTTTCCACACCTCTAAAAGCTATATTGTCTCTCCTCCCAAAGACCTCACAAAATGACACAATCTAGCTTGTCACAAAACGCTCTTTTATCATGAAAGAGAGGGAAGGAATGAACTTCACCAACATGTCTCTACAATGTAACCGACTGGTTAAAATGAGCTTGAACACTTTGAAGAGCTGGTTTCACATGTTGGTGGTTGTCATCTCACAATGCCAAAGCAGATGATTAAGATTGCTAGCTGCCTATATACTCAAAACGCAGCACATTAGCTCAACCAAGAGTTGATTCTACTATTTGGAATAGGATTAATGGTTGAAATATAATTAAAAATGAATGATGATGCAACATATTGCACTCATTGATTACTAAAAGCTTTCACCACTCTCTAAAAATGAAAACCTCTCGCCGGTCTCTAAAAAACCCTGGTATAGGCGACTCTCTTCCCTTATTTGTCTTCAGTTGTCTTCCTTCATCCATTTCTCTTCTTCTCCTGCCATCAATTTCATCTTAGACCATGAGCATCGACTTTCATCTCCTCTCCCTCTCGAGCTTACCTTGTGGCCTTTCAATCTCTCTTTACCCTTCGATGAAGCTTCGACCATGCTGTTTTGACCCACCCAAGAGCTTCTCTGCCCCATGGACTCTAACCGACCACAAACGCAGTCGCTTCTCGATGTCGTATGATCAATGAGTCGGCCTTCCTTTACTCATCGAGAAAGTGCTCAATCTGCTCGAGATTCTTTCTTTCCCCTCTTGGTTTTACTGTTCACCAGACGGTTGAGCTTCCATCTTCGTCTCTCTTCTTCATTGTTGGTGAAGAACAAGGGTCATTGCTCCCAACCTCTTTTGCTGCTTTTGATCTGCTCTCCTTCATCGAGTATCGACTCAGATTTGAATGGTCTTGTTAATGTGATAGGGAAACCTTAATGGTGGGGGAAACCCTTATGATGGATACTGACGAATGTTGTGGGGGAAACCCTAAGGGGGTGATTGGATTTTATGGTTGATGAGAGGAGAGAAAGTGGAGGAAGAAGAGGAAATGGAGTGACTTGGCGATATGAAACACTTGTTTGGGGGTTGGGCGTTTTAGAGAGGAGAGGTTGCAAAAACCTTTTTGGGGGTTTGTGTTTAGGAAAGAAGATATTTATTTTAGATGAACTTTGATATAAAGTTTGATATAAGGTTTGATAGGATGTTGGAGAGTAGTTGAGGAGAGGTTGAGGCGGAGTTTGGGAGTAGTTGTGATGTACTAAATAAAATAAGGAGTTCAATTCCTCTTCCTCTCTTCCAAATCTAGTCACCCCCTAATGGTAAACTATCTGGTCCACCCCGACTCAGATTCGGATGGTTAGGTACATTGGATCAAAACGATTCGATTTAAGTATCGAGCCGGTTCATCACTGTAAATCGTCCAACAATTTGGAGCTTTCCGAAATCTCATCCACTCGAATGTTCAAATGGATCAACGACATCTTCTACATCACTCTACTCGCATCTTCTCGGCAGCAAGGAAGAAGTTAGAATTTTCATCTCCTCGTAACTCACTATATTCCTCCATCCCCCTTTGTTTCAGGCTATATGCCTTCTTCTCCCCCTTGTAACTCTTTCATTCATATCAATGAAATAGTTTTCTTTTCCTATCCAAAAAAAACGTATTGCACTCATTGGTTGGCTGTGTGGAGAAAGCTGAAATTCTGAGAGTATAAGAGTTTAAGGTAATCCATCCATTAGCAGGTTGTTGATAGATTCAATGAAATGATTAGATCAGATGAATTCTTGCTTTTTTAAAGACTAACCTTTCCTAGAGCTGCAACAAATTAAATAATGTTTACACATGCAATTTGAGAAATGGGGTTGTGATAAGACCCCGGCTATACGGGTTTATTCGCGTAGGCAGAAGCTCTGAATGGAAGACAGGAGGGCAGTATCGTCTT
>JBBMEG010000009.1:2829734-2840192 GCA_037832605.1 Cyclanthera cordifolia | reverse complement strand
TACCGTGGGCCGAGTACAGTTATAACACAGCATTTCACGTTTCCACTCAGATGACTCCTTTTGAGGCTGTGTATGGCTGCGGGCCTCCACCATTGCTAACGTATGAGGCAGGACACAGTGTGGTATCTGAAGTAGACCGATTGCTAGCTGACCGTGATAGTATGTTGACGATTCTGAAGGGCAATCTGGATAGAGCTCGAACCCAAATGACCCAAACTGCCAACAGGAAGCGCCGAGATATACACTACGCTGTGGGGGATTGGGTGTACGTCAAGCTGCGACCTTATCGACAGACTTCATTAGCAGCTTATAAGCACCCTAAGCTGGCTCCACGGTACATTGGCCCATTCATGGTTGAAGGGCTTGTAGGCCCAGTGGCGTATAAACTCCAATTGCCTCCGGACACTCGCATTCATCCAGTTTTTCATGTATCAGTGTTGCGCAAAGCCGATGGCCATAATTTAGTGGTGCTTCCCATACCCAAACACTTGACCGATGACTTGACTCTTTCTAGTACACCAACTGCGGTCCTCGGCGTTCGCCGGGATCCAAGCCAGACTGGAGACATACAGGTGTTGATTCACTGGGACCATGCTCGAGAGGAAGATGCTACGTGGGAGCACGCAACCAACATCACTACACTTTTCCCTGACTTCCACCTTGAGGACAAGGTGAAACTTTTGGGGGCGAGTATTGATAAGACCCCGGCTATACGGGTTTATTCGCGTAGGCAGAAGCTCTGAATGGAAGACAGGAGGGCAGTATCGTCTTTTCCTAATTATTATGTTTACTGCACAATATTGTTTAATTGTTATTTCTTTCATTACTTTATTAATTTCCATTATTAGGGGGAGGTATAAATAGCCTCTGAACATCTAGGGTTTTCATTATTATATCATTTTTCTAAAATTGTATTCTCTGTGAGAAATTAGGAGAGTTCCAAGGCCTCTCGAAAGCCTTAGGGTTTCAATTGAATAAAATTGATAGTTGTTCCTATCAGGTTGGCGTCCTATCAAGATTAGACACGCACAGGTTAATGAAGGAGTAACAAAACCTGACGTTAGTGGGATGTAGTTATTTTAGATTTGGTTACGGATACCTGTTTGGTTTTCATGTATGATATCCTCATATCCGTTTGTCTCATTAGGTAGCTGTTCATGGCTTCATGCAATGTGCTTGTTTCTCTCTGTAGTCTGTCCTACTCTTGATTGTTTTGTGTGGATGATCAATAGTGCGTTTGCATTTAGTTTTTCTCATATTAATATCTTGAGCGTTGATTATGCTATAGTTAAATGTTTTCCCTCTGTTGTTATTGCTCTCTATTGTTATAATTATGTTTTGTGATGATCATAATCATCTTTCAGGATTTTGTACCCCAAGCGATATCACAGTATAAAATGCACGAAGATGCTTTTTTCAGCAAAGTCAAAGGTCTCTTTTCTTGTTTATTATTTTCTGAATATCTGCATGCTTTAGAACTTTAGCAAAGTGAATATTGACTTGACGGGAATATTGCCTTATTCTTTGTTCATATTAGTTGTGGGAGTGAATTAAAACTGTGTAGTGTACATAATTTAGTTTCCTTTGCTATGTAAATTCCTTTCACCACCCCTGTTTAACTTGCATGATAGGTGATTAAAATTTATGGTCAATTTTAGAACTAACATTTTTTTTGAATTTATGATGGAGATATATGGATCAAGTTGAATGAATATACATTGTTTGTTTTAAATGCATATGGTGTGTTTGGTCGAGAGATTATGGTTAAGTTAAGCGATGTTAAGTTAAAATGAGTGTTAACTTAATAAGTGTTTGGTATGCAGACTTATGTAAGCCAAGTTAAGTTAAGCTGAATGTTATCGTTTGATGGGTAGGTTACGTTGAGTGTTAACTTATTTGTGTTTGATATGATGTTTGTGTAACCTGAGTTGATTAAACCTATTTTTTTTATGCAATTTTGTGCATTTCTTCATATTATATTATAGCGATATTTTCTCTTCTAATTCACATTATGATTATATGCAAATTGAGAAGATTATTGTCTTTAAGTTCAATTAATTTAAATTATTGTTTAAAGTGAATAAGATTTCAATTAAATCAATTTTAAGGTTGATACTATGAACTACTAATTTATGACAATGTTGATATGGTAATATAATTTATGACAATTATTGAAATAGTAATATATATATTAAAAAAAAACTATTGAAAGTATGTCAATAACTTATGATAATTGAGATTGATGTTTGTTGGGATTATAATTTAATTTGAAAAATATATATTGAAAATATATCAATACTTGATAATAGAAAGTTGAGATTCATTGTTGTTGCCAAAAAAAAAAAAAAAAACTAAACCATTGAAATCTAAAAGATTCCTAACTTTTTTTTTTTTTTTTGTAAAAAAATTAGTTTGTTAATATTTATTGTTTCAAATTGTTTCCTATTTTCAAATCTTAAAATTCAAATATTCTTTCCTAGCATGGACCATTCTAAATTAAAATTTTACCCCACTAATTTTTCGGTTGAAAGAATCATTATTTAAATTTAGGAATTCTACCCCTAAATTTTGGTAAAACTAAGACGTTCTTATTTTCTACTTTTTCTACTTGAGCTGCCTTCCTCCATGTATCCCATTGACCTGTCGTCGATCTCACCGTCTAGTTGTCCACTCACCAGATGGATCTGTTAGGCCCCTTGCAATATTGAGAATATTAGTATAATATGTATAAGGGTAAGGTAGTAATTTAGCCATTAGTGTTGGTGTTTAAATAGAGAAGTAGGAGTCTTAGAAGGGTATGAAATGTATGTTTTGGTAAAGTCTTTGTAAAAGACTTTGGAAGAGTCCTAGCTCTCTTTAATGGCTACAGGGTTGTAACGTCCGTTATAATCTTAATATATTGTTCTTGTTTGTTATCATTCTTGGTGTTTTTTGTCCATGTTGGTTAAGACTATCGGTGTCTTAATAAATTGGTATCAGAGCACGTTCTTCCTGGAGAATCGATTCAAACCATGGATTACGATGAATGCTTGTTAGAGGTACAAGCAACGGCAACAAAACATCGACAAAACTGGGATCAAATGAGCAAAATCTTAAAGGCCTTTCAAGAAATTTTTAGGAGCTTGCAAAGCAATCTGGCAGTATGTAAGCAACAAAAGAAGAAGTTGGAGTTGAACAACAAAACAAATGAAAGGGTGGGCCAACAAAGCCAAATGGTGGCAGCAACGCAACAAAATCGTGCAGCGGGCAGGTTGGAAACAAGAAAGAAAATTAGTCCATACGGGTTTAAGGTATGCATACCTGAAGTATGCTCAACACAACCCGAAAAGGAGAGGACAAAACCAAGGAGTTGCAACAAGGCATGGAAAGCAAGATTACGAGCAAAAGAAAAAGATAGGAAAGGGAAGTAGAGAAAAATGGAACCTAGGGCGGAAGAAGAAAAGTGTTGAACGAAAATACCGTGAGCTAAAGATGAGATCGGAAAAGAAAAAGAAAGGAAAGCGACGACATAAAATTAGTGGACCTAAGAAGAAAATCCAAAAAATGAAGAAATCGAAATCGAAGAAGACACAAAAATGGAAAGATAGGTCGCGCGAGACGAAAGCCCGATCACAATGTGGATTCGAGATGCCATTTATGTTGGCTCAAAACCAGAGGATTGTGTTAACAAAAAAATATAGCAGTCAAAGATGGCGGTGGATCTTGTTGGTGAAGAAGAAAGAAGATAGAAAGAAAAAAGATGGAAGAAAAATGACATCATTTTTTTACAAAAAAATAAATGGGAATAGACTTGGTGGTCAGAGGGGCCATGTGGGTTTTCAGGGGACCCACTTGAATTGTCATGGGAAGGAAAAAAGTAGAAGAAAGTTAATTATTTTTTATGGATAAAAAAGAAATCAAGGGTGGGAAGCCTACAACTAGGAAAACAAATTGGAATTTTGGGCTTGGATGTTTGCTGGAAGATAATTGACTAATTGAAATTAGGTTGATCAATTGGGCTGTTCCAAAAAATGAGGAAGGGGTGGAAGGACGTATTGTTCAAAGTTTTGACAAGAAATTGGTGAATTTGGGCCAAGTTGACATGGGCTTAAAGGGCTCTAATTTTTTCTTTCAAATAATGAAGATATGAGGTTTCAAAGATGTTAAATTGTTTGTTTACCCACACCTTGAGGACAAGGTGTGTTTCCAGAATGGGAGTATGTTAGGCCCCTTAGGAGGGCAATATTGGGAATATTAGTATAATATGTATAAGGGTAAGGTAGTAATTTAGCCATTAGTGTTGGTGTTTAAATAGAGAAGTAGAAGTCTTAGAAGGGTATGAAATGTATGTTTTGGTAAAGTCTTTGTAAAAGACCTTGGGAGAGTCCTAGCCCTCTTTAACGACTACGGGGTTGTAACGTCCGTTACAATCTTAATATATCGTTCTTGTTTGTTATCATTCTCGGTGGTCTTTGTCCGTGTTGGTTAAGACTATCAGTGTCTTAACAGGATCTTGCTAGAGCAATGATCCCTACCAGACATTAAAGTTGAAATTGTTAAGGATCCCACATTGGAAAATTTGAGAGTTCTCTAAGCATTTATAAGATAAGTGGTCGTATTCCTCTCATCATCAATTGGTTTTGAGATGGATGCTCACACTATCTAATATGGTATCAGAGCTCATTAAAACCAAACGGGTATTCAGTCCAATAAAATGAAATTCGGATCCGATTCAAGATCGGTGAAACTCAAAAGAGGCACCGTCTTGAAGAGACGTGTTAAGGTTCACACTTTGGAAAAGTTGAGAGTTCTCCAAGCATTTATAAGATAGGTGGGCTAGTCTCTCATCACCAATTGGTTTTGAGATGGATGTTCACACAATCACACTATTTAATAGAAATCAAAGTTTCTAGTTTCCTTTCAATTTATCGATGAACCAATTGATCACCTATTCCCTCGAGTTTTCTTGAACCTTACCAGCAAACTCTAGACTCTTTTTTTTTGTTGGTTATGGCTTCGACTACCTGTTAGCAACAATGAAAGATCCGGTCAACTTGAACCTCTTTATACCCAATCTGATTTTCCTTTCTCGGCATAAAACCTTGCATTTTTCTTCATCCTCGTGAGCCTCTTTGTTCTACAATACACATCTGCAACCTCTACCACCCTCGTTACTTAGTTCCCCATGGTCAAACTCTTGACCAATAGGCCACTCCATGATGGTTGCAATCTCCTTTCTTTCTTGGCTATAGTTATGACTCTCTATTAAATAGTTGGAGATCACTTTTATAATTACCCATTGTTCCCTTTATTGTAATTTCATATTATAATGAAATTATTTCTTATCCAAAAAAAATCATCCCAACATATGCTAGATAAGGATTCGCCTACTACTTGGTTTGGGAGAAACACAGAACTTGTTGCTATTGTTGGTTTATGGTCAACTTTTCCAAAAAAAGAAAGAAAGATTGGTTTCCTTAGCCCCCTCTTTATTAATTTTGAAACCTATTAATGCAGTGACTTTTCTTGAATGGAATTAGTATTGTTATTGTACCAAGTTTGAGAAAAAAGTAATTTCAAACTAATAATGAGTACTAATTTCTTTAAAAATAAATGGAGACTAATTTTGAGGTTTATGGAAAGTTCATGAGCACGAGCTAAAAGAATTCGACCAAAATGGTATTTTAACTAACTTTATTTTTGTGCTTAAGGCTTTGGTCTTTTTTGCTTTTGTAACTAACTCAACTTACTGTTCCAATATTTGATTTTATTTTTACAACCAACTTTATTTATGTTATGATTTCACTGTGTAGATGAATTAAAGATAGCAAGGGACCACCCAGCTGCTACCATTGGAGTTGCTGTTACAGCTGGTCTTCTCATTATGCGAGGTATGGAGTCAATATTTTTTCTCAACTCAACAGGACGCTGGTGATCAGTTGTATTTGAAGTACTAATTTTCTCTAGTCTCATTTCTGATCCCCAAGTACTATTTGATCTAGTTTCAGAAGCTAGTATTAGGCCTCCACCGTGTCTTTTGTTGGGATTTTTTATTTTTGTAGGAGATTGAGCAAACTTCTTCCACATCCATATTTTATTTATCTATATTCTATCAAGAAGATCCTTTAGTTTCATATCTTCTTTGTCATGATGTCATGTGAGTCTCTTGTGCTTTTAGGTCTATCGTGTCCTACCTATCAAGGTATGATGTAGCAAATGGTGTCTATTATTCTATTTTGCATCAATCGGACATTTAAGTTTAGATGAGGATTTTAGGTTAAATTTGTTTGTTTTCATTATCAAAAGAGAGTTGAAAAATTATAGGCTTGAACGGGAAAGAGGATGATGAAAAAGAACATGAAAAATTAGGCTTGTGGTATCTTATCGTTGCCACATACCTACGATTTAATACCACACAAGTTTTCATGTCAACAAAATGAGAAAATATATTGCAATAAGAAAGTACAAGAAAGCAAACCACCTAGAATTAAAACTTACATACAATCCACCCCAAAATTTCAAGAAACCTTCCAGAGAATAGAGACACGTCCGAATTTTTTTTTTTTGCGTACATTTGTGCAATCTGATTTTTAGTAAGCTACAATGAAGACAGCTTTCACGTATAAACTAGCTACCGCATCAATGAATTTGGTTTTTAATTGAAGATTGGGGTCTGGGCAAATGCCAGCACGGGGAAAAAGAAAGAGAGTCAAATCATGTGTTTTCTTTTATAACTATAATCAATGCGGTGTTTTTTATTTATATCCGCAAGTGTTCTAGCTAGCTTACACACACCTCGACTATTCTCACGTGACATACCGCCCGATCCTAAAAACCCATAGGGGTGTTTGTTTGTAAAATTGTGGAGTGTTTATTTTTAGTGTTTAGAAATGATGAGTTATTTTGAGTGATTATAAAGAAGAAATTATAATAATAGCTCGTCTGTATAAGGTTTTTAAAGAGTGATTATAAAAGCTCGTTTATAAAATCTCCATAAACACTCAAAACAAACAATCCCCATAGAATATTAATTTGTAGGTAGATGACCATCATTGATTGACTCACAACCTTCTAATTTCTTAAATCAATACACAACAATGTTGTGTTAGTCATACTTTTTATTTGTGTCTGCCATGGTAAAATATTTCCCAGGTGTTATTCTTTTTTGCCCGCCAGGAATTGCATTTGTTATTTTTGTGTTCAATCCTTTTCTTCCTTGTTTGTTTTTTCTTCTCTTTTTGTCTGAAGATAACCTTATCGTTTGAGGATTGCTTCTTTTCAGGACCAAGAAGATTTTTATTTCGTCATACATGGGGTCGATTTCAGACTGAGGAGGTTGTTTCCCTATTTTTCTTGATTGTTCCATCTCAGTTTATGAATAAATTATTCATGAACTAATTTTCATTGTATATATGCTAATTGAGATGGAACTTCCTATTTTGAATTCTATAAGTTTGAGTTTTCACTTTTCACAGCATTCTGGATTAGTTCATTGTTTTCCTTTCTACGGCGCTGTTTCTTGTCTATTATTGTCATTCCTTCTATTAATGTTTTGTCCCTTTGAACAGGCAAATTTTTTGAAGGCTGAGAAGCATGTGAAGGAGTTGAACCTTTCAGTGGACCTGATGAAGAAGGAAAGCAAAAAGTTGCTTGAGAGGGCTGCTCTAGCTGAAAAGGATATGAAATACGGCCACAATGAGCTGATGTAGAAGCATTTTAGTGATTGAAAATATGAGAAGTTTGGTATTTGATGCTACTATATTCTCTGACCCTGACTATTTTACTCTACAGGAATGCTGGAAGTCAAATTCATCATCTTTCAAGGTTAATTTACAAAGCTGAAGCCCAAGCTGCAGGTGTGTTTATTAATCCATAGAACTCTATAGTTCTCTAGTTTCTACTTCATAGTGCTGGAACTCTATAGTTCTCTAGTTTCTACTTCATAGTGCTGCTTAAGAGGCTTTATTTGGTCCTGTACATTTGATCTCTTTGCTCCTACTCTAGTTCAATCTCTTTTATTAACAGATAATCCGGTTTTCTTAAAATATTTGGACATACCCCTCCCCTTTTTCCTTTTTGGGGTTTTGTATCCAAGTACCTTGTCTCTTTTCATTTTCTTAGTGAAGTTTGTCTCCTTTCTCCTGAGACAAAAATTATTTGGACATACCATGAATTGAATATGAGATACTTCCAGATCATTATAATATCTTTTTATGTACGTAAAGGGACGATGGAAGTATGGATCTTCTGAGATAATGCAGAGTTTGGGTAAAGAGGAGATACATGGACATCTCATGATACTGCATTTTAATAGTATTTCATTGGTTTTGATTTCAGGATGTAAATATCATCTTCGTATTTAGATAGAGCGTAATGTCAATATATTTGTTCTTATGATTAGAATCAAGAGTACATTATATAGCCCATTAAGGACTACTAATAAACTAACTGCTCAATTGTAACTTCCTTACTAAGTATTAACAATATAACTAACTAACAATGATTCTTAAGAGGATCCTATCAATTACCCGTCCCCCAAAAAATGTACTTTGTCCTCAAGGTGTTTACAATTTTAATCCAACAAAAATCAAATTGGAATATAATCAGATATTGCATAAATTCTAAGCTCAAGGTTCATTGGCTTGTTGCCTTTAGGAGGACAAATAACATTGATTTCAATCCAAGGTCATATATACTTGTGCTTGACGTTCGTTGGTGTTCTCCTTGAGAAGAAAAGCATATTTCGTTTTTTCATCTCTGGATTATGCTTTTAAGCGCTCAATGATTAATCCCGAGAGAAATCCTTCTTGGCCTGCCATGAACCATCAAGAGCTAGCCCAACGTAAGAGCTTGGCCTAATACCCTTTATACACCCGAGATTGAGGGAAATTACTGCAAATGGATGATATGACCTATATAGCCACCCTTAGAGAGTTAATAGTTTACTAAAGTTACTAGTAGGATTAGTTAGGTTGGTTAGGTTCAACGCCTATGTAAGTAGCTTGATATTGTAATAGTAAGACAATCAGTATGGAAGGGGTTGCATTGGAATTTGGGATAGCGTGAATTCTTTCTTGATTACAATTTCTCAATTAATAAGATTGACTCTTATGAATGGAGTAGCCTTTAACGCCCACCATAATATGATTTCTGTAGAAAGTTAGGGAAGTTAGGTATTTGTAAATAGATTTGCTTATTTCTTGTTAGTCAAGTTAGATAGTTGAGATTCTTAAGAAAACCACCATGGAGTGGCCTAGTGGTCAAAGAGGATCTTGGGGTGCATAAGGTGATGGGTTCAATCCATGGTGGCCACCTACTTAGGAATTAATTTCCTACAGGTTTCCTTGACATCCAAATGTTGTAAAGTCAGGTGGTATGTCCCGTGACACTAGTTGAGGTGCGCGGCTGAGATTTCATTAGCCTTGTATTTATAGGTGGATTGAATAAGAAATATGAGTTTCTTCATGGTATCAGAGCGGAAGAAATTAAAAAAAAAAATCAATTCTTTCTTCTCTTCTACCTTTCGATCTCCCAATTTAAATCAGCCAAGTTAGTCTTCCTTAAGAGCCTTATATCCCAAAAATCAGTCCAGCTGAATCGAACTCAATGCCTAACAACTTTTGTTTCAGAAATCAGTCCTGTGGCGCCAAAATTGCGTCAGCAAATCAGTTCACGGCTTCAGTCCAACAAGAATTTTTTGCCCAAAAGCGAGATCGGCAAGCATACCAGCAAGTACTTCGAATCTGTCCAGAATTTTATTCCCTGTTTATTCTCAATTTAATCCTTACAGGACATTTTCCGCCCCAAAATGCAGAGATTGGCCTTGCTTAACATTGCGATCTCTTGAAATAGAGAATAAACTTGGTAAAGAAGACTCCCGTGAATGTTTCTTTTAATACCTTCTGTTAGCTTGGCATCCAGTCATCCGAAAATAGGTAAATACTAAGCCATTTTAATCCATAAGTGAGCTTTGCCCCAAAAGAGCTGAAAAGAAACCGACCTGTCACAAAATCCAGTCCTTTTCATGAAATGTCATATGCAGACAGTTATCCTCTCCCGTAGAGTTGGTCGGATAAACATCAAGCATTTGAAAATTAGGAGAAAACTCACAACTCTAAAGAATATGATCTAGTTCCTTAGCCTCGCACTTCCAGAAAATGCATACATGTAGCCCCACCTCAAAGGATGGAAGCCTAAAAATGTGGGCCAGGGTGTTCACCCTCCTAGGTAGAACCTGCAAAACAAGGATTCTGATCTTCTTTGTTATTTTATCTTGAGTTTATGAGAGGGCAAACATCTCATTTGGTACGGGGCATTTTGGTGAAACAGAAGACTAAGCTATGAGGGCTTATGTTCAAAGTGAACACAAATAACATCATGATAGTGATAGGGTTAGGGTTAAGTCTTAGAAGAATTATAAATAAATATGAGGGGTATTATGGTAATTAGTTAGAGAGTTTGTTAGGATTTTCTATTATA
>JBBMEG010000009.1:2810503-2829634 GCA_037832605.1 Cyclanthera cordifolia | reverse complement strand
TTCCAAGTCCTATTAAAACTTGGTTATCTTTGTATTTTCTATTCATTTTATAATTCAATATAGTTTGGGTCTTATCAGATAGGTTACGTCCAAAGTGGAAAATATTATAGCAATGTGGAGATTCTTTGAGGGTAGGTTGTTGTCTTTTTCTCTTGATTACTCTAACTTAGTTCAGTCAAGTGGAATGATCGTTGATCCAGGATATCTGTTTCTATTTGTTAGTTGATAACACTATTATATTCTATTTTCTCTTTGGCACCTAAGTTAAGAAATATAACGATGGGGGGTTTTTGAGACTTCTGAGTAAGAGTACATGTTAAATATCACGATTGGAAATAATTTTCCTGAAGCCTTTATACTGTTCGAATTGTGCAGGTTTGATGGATGGGCTGAGGGAAATATCTGGTAGGGATGCATTGAAACTTCGAGCAGAGGTCAGCCTGAAATACTTATCATTCCCTATCTTATTAAGAGCTGAATTTTTATACCATAAATTTTGTGATAAGTTAAAGGTTATCAGTACCTGATAGGTCTCTGGCCGAATTTACTTTTACTTAAAAGATTGTGTGATCTTAAACACTAAATTCAATTTTATGTGTATTAAGACTTTCAATTTTGTGTCGAATCAGTCCATGTTGCTAGCTTTGGTATAGAATAAGTCTAAATACAAAATTATTAGGTTAAGGTCAATTAAACAGACAGCCAACCAAAACATGGAATTGAAAAAATAATTAAAATTATAAGTTCAGTGTCTATTTGTTCGAATCTCTCTGTCCTGAATTGTTGTTGAATTTGAAGAAAAAAATGTCGACTAGACATAGAGTTGAAATTTTTGGAACATCTAATTTAATCAAATTTAATTTGTGTTTCATTCTGACAGGTGGCTTCAATGACAACATTTTTGAAGCGTCAGAGGAGTTTGCTTGAAAATAAGGCGATTAAGGTCTCTGAATTGGGTATTCCACTGTGATTAACTGGCGATTGAGGTAATGAATTATGTGATTATTCTATGCTTGCAAATGTCTATGACAATTTTGATCTTAAATAATTTCCAAATCGGGGGTCGCGCTTCCACCGGGACTAAGTTTGTTAGTGAGAATAGGGTGATGAAATCCTGTTAGAATCTTTCCTTTGAAAATTGACATTTCATATATGTACCGAATTGCTTTGGCTGAATGTAATTTGGTAACGTAGCCAAACAACTTTTGCTATGATTTTTTCGACAAATGCATGCAGTGTTTTAAAAGGCTCATTCAGGTTCGTGCCTAGGCTCAAAGTGCAAGTCTAACACCTTGCCTTGCATTTTGAGTGCTTCAGATAAAAAGGTGTGCGTTATCATGTGATTATTCAATGTGTGTTTTACGGATCCTAAATATAAAAATTTAAGATTTGTTTGATCTTTAGTAATTAAATAAAAACTTTCAATTAACCCTTTGAAGTCTATATTCTCACTCCAATTGTGCAATTTTCTTTATGGATGCCCCTTCATTGATGTTTGCTTTTGTGCCTCACCCAAAAAAAAATGTGTACTTTCTTTGTGTGCTTCACCTATGCCCCAAAGTAGAAGTTATTGTGGTTTAGTGCATCTTCAATTTTGCTTTATTTAAATGCTTCAAAAAAGTAGCAATTTTTCTAAATTTAATATCTAGCTATTTCATATGATTTTTCTTGGTAAGATCGAAAGAAAAAAAAAAGCTGTTGAATTGGTCAATATTCTCTACGACAAGAAATCTGATAGGAACCGAAATCTTTATTACCGAACCATTACGAATACACGATAACGTTAGTCGTTCGAGATACTTGGACCTTCTTTAATCTCGAGAATACTCAAGTCAAATCCACAATACAAGTCATTTGATGCCCTCTTCATTAACTATCTCTCTCCATTTATAACTAAATTTCCCAACTAATCCTCTAACAAAGTGTCCAAGACACCTATCAAAATCTAATCTATGTTAGAAGTGTATTGAATTTAATTGACTTGCAATACCTTTTTTTGCAAAACGTTTTAGAATGTCACTCCTTGAATATAGATGAATAAACTTCTTAACTAACCTTGTTATATTTGAGCACTGATAGTATAACAATCAAGTAATTCTTTCTTTACATCAAGTGTTTCGGTTGCTATTTCACATCATGTCTTTATGGAAGCTTTTATGGAGGTGAGGTAGAAAGAACTCTAGGCAAATAGGTTAAGAGTGGAGTGAGTTAAATAAAGTCCCCAAAGTCTAGGTTGTAGGTTACTTAGCCAACATGTAACCCTAATTAATTAATTAATTTTTATTTAATTATCCAATAATTAAATAAATATTGATATATATCTAATATTTTTAATTAATGTATCTAATAATTTAATTAATTCTCTACAATTAATATTTATTTAATAAATATTTATTTATAAATATATCTAATATATTTCTAATTAGTTTAATAATTCAAACTAAATTCTTCTAAATTAATATGTCCAACATGTTAATTAATTAGTTTGAACTATTCAAAGTGTACCAGTAATTATGAGTTAGCCCATGGACCGATAGACCTACATATTGCAAGGCCAACTACTTGTAATTCAATCTTTATTCGTTAACAACGTGCTTAATCCACTAAAGATTTGTGTTTAACTCTCTCGCACTATCGAAAAAGTTATGTCCACAATAATCAGTCGTCAACAATTTGATCATTCACGAGTTATTCGTTACTATAGCTAGATCAAATATTCGTTTTAGCCCTTTAATTACATCTTTCTTCTTACGCCACACTGATTCCTTTAATGAACAAGCAATTCATGGTCCAATCATAGACATGTACTTATTGTTCAAACACTAGAATCAATTCTTAAGAGAACAATTTCTTTACTTCCACAAAAATATGGAATAAGAGAATTTTGTCTTGTAGCGTTGGTTTCCCATCTACTCACTACGATAATCCCTAACGAAGAAGGCTTTTTGAAACATCGTTGTTTAGTCGTTCTCACTCATACACATGAAATGATGCAAGAGTTCACAACTCAATCATGGTTGAGATCACTCTAGCCTACAGTGGAATTGATCCAAATTTGTAACATAATTACTTAAACCAATCCAATATTCCATTTTTTTCCCATTTTTTCTTCTTTTTTAGTTCTTTTTCATATTTCCATTTCATTTAGTTCTTATTATTTTTTGAGAAATGCATTTATTTATTAAAAATTGAACTCTTATCTTACTAGAACCACGGTTTCATTTTTTATTTTTAGAAATTTTCATTTCTTTTTTGTCATTCGCAACTTGAACCGAAGTACTTAATCAAATCCAAAAATATTATGTTGAGTTGTTTCTATAAATGGATTTGGTTTGGATAAAAAATGTCAAACCTAAATTTTTTAGGTTGGTCCAAGTATATATGTCAACCCGAGCCAATCCAACCTATGTACACCTTTAAAAGTTGGTATTCTTATTTCTATGGTTTGGAGCTTTTCCAACAGGAGTAAAAGTTTCATGAAAATCAACTCGAGGTATTTGGTTGAATCCCTTAGCCACAAGCTGAGCCTTACATCTCTCAAATGACCCATCAGAAGAGTACTTTATTTTGTACACTCATTTATTGTCAATTAAATTGTAAGAATGAGACGAAGGGACAAGGGACCAAGTAGATTTTTTATGTAAATTAGTAATCTCGACTTCTATTACCTTGGACCAAGAGGGAGACAAAAGTGCTTCCCAAACTGACTTTGGTTCACACTCAGGAGAAAGAAAACTGCTTGATGAGAGGAGAGCAGACCAAACATTTGGTTTAAAGATTCCACTTTTGGCCCAAGTTTGCATACTATGAGCATTATCAGTTGTGGGTAAAGAGGGTTGTAAATCAGAGATGTTTTCAATAAACATCAATATTGACAGATAATTCAGCAGCCTCAGTGGATGTGTTCTCGGCAGCAGGACAAAGATTTAAGTTGCCAGTATTGTCATCATTTTGAGATGAAGATAACAGAGGTTGTAAGGGAGATGATGATGCATTAGAGCACTGGGAGAATGGGAAACCAGCAATGGTATAATTAGGAGAAAAGATATGTGTTTGAGTAAATGGAATAGAGCTGGAAGGAAAAGGTAGCTAGCTGACAATAAAATTTGAATATAGAGCTAAACTAGAGGATCGAGAGAGAGAAACAAAGATTGATATGGAAATAAAGTCTGATCAAAGATCATTTGTCGAGATATATAAATTCGACCAGTTTGACTTAGACATTTGTATCCTTAATTGTGAGAACCACTATACCCAAGGAAGACACATTTTGTGCTATGGAATGCAAACTAATGAGCTTGATAAGGTCTTAAGCACGGGAAGCAAGAGCACCCAAAAACACGGAAAAGACTATAATCAGGGGATTAATGAAACGATTTTTGCCAAGAAAGTATATTATTTAAGACAAGAGTTGGAAGCCGATTAATAATATAAATAGTTGTGGTAAAGGCTTCACACCGGTAAGAAAGAGGCAAATAAGCTTTGGCAAGTGGTGTGAGTCTCATTTCGCCAATGTGTTGATGCTTCCTCTCTACAACATTTTTTTCGTTAGCGTGGGGACAAGAATGACGAAACTCAATGCCTTTAGTTTGAAAAAATGATGAAAAAGAACGAAACTTACCACCCTAATTAGCTTGAAGACATTTGATAGACTTGTCAAACTTATTTTCAACAAGGTTTTCAAATTGTATAAAGGCACTTTTATGTTATAGCAGATATGGGTGTGTGTGTGTATATATAATATATATATATATATATATTGCCAAGTGAAGCAATCAACAAAGCTAATATAGTATTGAAAACCAACAGTAGACTTTATTAGAGCAGGACCCCAAAGATCACTATACACAATATCAAGAGGTTGAGAAGTAGTAGTACTAGATCGAGTAAAGGGAAGTTTGTGTGATTTACCAAGCTGACATGAACCATACAACGTTGTTTTATTACTATTTGAAACTTTCAACTTACAAAAAATAACAAGACTTGACAAAATCTTATAAACGATAGTGCCAACATCCTTGGACATTGAACATGACTCTTTGCTAGAGTAAAAAAATTACTAGGATCACTAATAAGTGTTTAGACTCTAACATGGATAGTAAATAAGACTCAAGTTGTTTTGGGTGAGTGAAACTTTGGATGAGAGATAGGAGACTCAAAGGCTGTGGATGGTATCTTTATCTGAAAGAGATTATTCTCAAGTGTTCCGTGCATCATCACCTTATTTGACACCTTGTCCTTCATAACAAAAAAAATCAAAATAAAACTTTATAAAAGCATTAAATGAGCAATCAGTTTGGTAACAGTAATCCAATTTTTCTTAATGTGAGGGACAAGTAATATGTCCTTAAACATAACAAAATGTGAAGTATCAGACATTTTAACTACACTACTCCCAACAATATGGATAGAAAGACTTGTACCATCATCAATGAATAAATAATGATAACCTTCACAATGAGAATGAGCAACGATACTAACTAATATCAGTAGTGACATGGTTGGTTGCTCCAATGTCTCTCAGCCATTTAGAATCATTTAGCGCTTCTAGAGAGGTAATATCGACAGATGTGTTTGCACTACTAGTACTCATCACGAAAACCATTATTAGCATAGGGATTATTGAAGGTTTCATCAAACCTTAAATAACAAAGGAATCGTACGTACTTCTTAAGCAGAACCTTATAGCAGTTTTCTCTTCAGTGTATTTGCATGTACAACAAATCTTAACTTATATATGAATTCCGATGGCTAATATGTATGGAACAGAATAACAGAATCTAAATCAACACATTATCTAATTAAACTGACGCTATCAATTTCTAGTGATATGGTTTACTATTAATTATACATTTTCAAAAAGCAAAATAATATTTAAATTTAATTGAATAACCAATTTAAATGTTAAATTAAACGATCTAATCACTTCTCTTCTATAAACATAGCCTTGTTATAGAGCTCTATTTAAGAAATTCCTTGGTTTCACTTTTGACTAATATCTCAAAAATTGGCATATTTCAATTTTTGATGTATTAGAAGACAGATACATGCAGTATTTCAATCAATTCATTTACGACATAACACATTGAAAACTTTAGGCTTGTCAACCGACTTAGAACTTGTTGGTGTATTACACAAGAAATATGTTAGTAGTTACAATGAGACAACAACAATATCATCAATGTTAACTGGAAAACCAATAGGTAGAACAACAAATATACCTAGAGAAACCTAAATCTATAACCCCTAGTCACATTCAAATGTGAGGTCAATGGGAATATTGACCAACATCTGATGTGGAGAAAAGTTAAACCCCAATGGAAAGCCATGAGCCTACAACACTCCGTGTACTTTTCGCCCAAATGATGCAAATTAGGCGTCCTTGTTGTTCTTTCTGGTTCTGAATGATGTTCATTCAATATATGATACCATCACAGGCCCTAGAAATTAAAGGTAAAGATAAAAACAAACAAACAAACATAAAAAGGAACAGGTTTGTATGGGATATATTATGATGCAATCAGAATTAGCTGGTTGTGATAGCATCGTTATCATTGGAAATCAGAATAAAATGAATTCAATTCAGAAGAAAACAAAAACAATATACTTAACCTTCATCGATAACAACTAAATCACATGATGAATACACTAAACATGACACACTCCTATACAATCTATTTAGAAATCTTACATACAAATCCACTACTAAAAAAAAAAAGACGAAACGCTTGCTATAAAACTTAATTATAGTCAGAAAAAGTGCAAGACTTCATGACAGTTAAACATGGGGATGGTTCTATAAAACAAGGATGAACGAATAAGAAACAAGAATAGCCTCAGAGATCTTGGTGGTTAGTAATCATCAAATGGGATGATAATCCCATCAAGAGTAGCAAATATTTAATCACATCATCGGCTTTTATAATTTCAAAGTGATAAAAACATAAAAAACAACAATGCCTTAACAAATGAGTTTTTTTTTCGGAAAAGAGCCAAACTAAGTTATCTACTGATGCGATCAGAAGTAGCTGGTTGTGATATCATGGATTATCATTGGGAATCCGAATGATTATTATCATCCTTTGGCATCAAAATTCTTCGAATTAAAAAAAAAATCAGAACAGAAGAAGAAAAAATCGACATTACAATCAAAACACAAGAAAAGGCAAGTTCATGCATCAACCTCGTAATCGAAAACAATGAAATCACAATTTAATGAAAAAATCAAAAAGAATTATATCATGTATAGATCTATTCGCCGAGATTAAGGAAGTAAATAGCTACATAGATGTGATCAGAAGTAGCTGGTTGTAATATCATGGATTATCATTGGGAATCCGTCTGATTTTTTCATCATTTCACATCAACAAACTCGGAATTCAAAAAATAAAAACAAAACAAAGATGTGGTCGCCGGAATCAAAATTCGAAGAAGAAATCAGAAGGAAACGGAGAATGTATCTACCTTGTCACCGAAAAATCTTATCATTCCAAGGTGTGGAAAGAAGATATCCAGAGCTAAAGGGAGAAATACGCATAGTATAAAATGCATACCGACCTTCGATATTGCCTAACGATAGATTCTCTGATCGATTTCTCCATTTCGTTGGCCAATCAGAGAATTGCAATATTAGGCTTCTTACTTCGGTTCTGAATTTACAAGCGAGAAAAAAAAAATCAAAAACAAATGTGAAGAGAGTACCTGTCGGCGCTATTTACCTATGGAGCAGAAGTTACAAGTTGAGATTGAGAACGTCCTGATGAACGTTTTATAGAGCCAAGAGAAAAACCCTAACCCTAAAATTCTGAATCGCGGCCGCAGGAGGTTAAGATTTTGACGTAGGCCCGTTAACAAACAATGGAAAAAAATATTTTAAAAAATATAATAAAAAATATATTTATTTATATTAATATTGTATTTATCAATCCACCCACTACTATTATATTATACTACAAAAATATATTAGAAACGCAGACAAATTTAATTATCACAGCTCTCAATTGGTATAATGTATTATAACATTTACAATCTAATCTGGATTGTATTGCTATTGTATTTATATAGATCAACCTATCGTCATTTAGATATTAATATTGTTAGCATGTTACTGGTTTATTATATATATATATATATATATATATATATATATATATATAGTATTAAATTGTTATTTTTATCACAAATGATAATTATCGTTGATTTTCGTATAACAGTAATATATAACCTATTGTAAAAAAAAAAAATTTACGAGTAACAAAAAATGTATTGTATAATACAATATTGTATATATATTTGTAGTATATACGTATTTTTCTTCTTCTGCCTATCAGAAACTTATGGTTGCAGACTAATATTACAGTTTTTTGTTGCAGTCACCATCATCAACAATCTAAGAGAAATTTTACTAGCAAACCAAGGGTCGATTGTGATTGTCATCTACGATCATCGTCTTCCTCAACGCGTCGACACTTCCTCGGATCCGGTGACGTCAGACAACACCTTCAACGACGAAGATCGTGATCTGGCATCGGGTGATGAATGTTTTGTTTCCGGCGACGTCATACTACACCTCCAGCAGTGAATTTGCAACTCTAGCTTCTGACAAATGACAATTGAGATGGATTTTTGACCATAGTATACCAACTATGCAACGTCGACCAACTTTCATCATGAACTCCGGCCAAAGGAAGGTCGATTCCGGCCAAGGAAGGTCAACGACGTTCGTCTTCAAGTTTCGCCCAATGACAAAGCAATGAAGAAGGTTGATTCTAGCTGATTCCGACCATAGGCGACTGAAAAAATGAAGAGACATTGTTTTAATAATTAAGGTTAGATGCAGAAGAAGAATTGGCATTTAAGGATTTATGAAAAAATAATAAAATAAATAAATAAATATTTGTGTAAAATAAATTAATTTTGGATACTTGTGTAAATTTATATCGAGCTTTAATATCCATACCAAATATATATATTTTTTTTTTTAAATTAACAAACACATAAGTCTAACTAGCCTAATTAATTGAATAACTTCCTCACAAAATGATTGAGTTTGGAGGCATGAATGAAAACTAGAGGAGAATGAGAAATCGAGTGATTATGGGGAGAATGATTAATTGTGTTTTTGGAGAAGACAATGAGAATGAAAAAATAAAATAAAATAATGG
This sequence comes from Cyclanthera cordifolia, assembly GCA_037832605.1. Lineage (NCBI taxonomy): Eukaryota > Viridiplantae > Streptophyta > Magnoliopsida > Cucurbitales > Cucurbitaceae > Cyclanthera > Cyclanthera cordifolia. The sequence goes on along the minus strand of JBBMEG010000009.1, from coordinate 2,820,470 downwards.
GAATGATGTTAGTGAAAAATAATTATGAGAAGCATAAAAAGTTGTTATGAGAAAAATAAAAAGTAGTTAGAACGATAATAAAAATGTGATTTTGGTAAAACTTGATTATGAGAAAATGATTCTCTATGGCCCAAACACCAGGAATCATTCTTTTTTTTATTTCTCCCTCTCGATTAATGGTAGCCCAAACATACCCTAAGTGTTGAGAATAAGATTTATATAGGGTGGGTTGGGATCAATTATGTTCGTCTTCGACGTTGTTTTCTCGGTAGAGGTGTTCGAGGATGAATTTGAATATCTCTAGAGAGTAGGAACTTTGCGAAGACTCCCATGAAGTTCATGAAGTCGAAGCTGGCCGGAGTTTAGGGATGGGACGTTCTATTAGATGCTTTGTGTTAGCAGGTCAAACGACTTTATCGTCTGGTGCCTACTTTTTTAGGAGCGACTTTTGGAGTTATATATGTCTCATATAGGAACATATAGAAAAATATGTTGGGGAGAGCATAATATAGCAAAATATGTCCAATATATTAATTACTTGGATGTCTGAATTAAATAATTATCTATAACTAATTTATCTTATAGCTTAATTTTTCCTCATTAATATTTATCTCATAGATATTAACTTAATAGATTCAATATATTGTTAATTAAGTTTAATCATTCGACTTAAAGTTCCTATGGATTATGTCCTACATATTGTTCAAATAAATCACTTTAATTCACTTCATTTCCGAGTGATATTCATAAACAATTTGCCCAAAATTAAATTAAATTTTGCAGTTAACTTATAAGATAATGAATGAAGTGTCAAATTAGTTTAAATTTTCATTTCGGCGAATATTTATAAAAATTTCACTTACTGTAAACAAGAAAAAAAAAATAGATCACGCAAAAATAGTAGTCATAATGATTATGGTGAAACATTATAGGACAATTATTCAGAATTCTCATAATATTTAAAGGATTTTAGTATATTGATTTCATTTTAGAATGATAATTCAATTCAAAACAGAGTCTAAATAAATTATATATTAGACTAATTTACTTGATATTTGTGGAGCTCCAAATTTGTTAGAATTAAAAGTTAAATCTCTATTGCATTTTCAAATTGTAAAATACTAAAATTTCCCATCAATAAGCTATATCATCTCCACGTCAATATGGCATCGTTCTCTTAATCCATTAGCTTAGGTCCTTACACAATTGCATATTGAGCAATCATAAAAATCTACCAAATTGCTAGGTGGATGAGTGGAAAACCTAAAAATAGAGCAAGAAAATACATAAAACAAGAATACATACAACACGTTTAGCTACAACAAATAGGAAAGGAAAAAAAATATTAATAAGTATACGTTTAGGGTGTAGAGTTGGGAAGGGATAAAAACTCGTGATGAAAATTATTTTTTTATATAAAAATAATTAATATATAGTTGATAGGAAAAGAGAAATGAAAAAAACAAAAAGATGCATTGAATTACGCGTTGAGTTAGGATGCATCCTAACTCAACACCCAAGCACGACCATAGGAACCTGCAAAGACATCGCGATATATTAAATCAAAACAATTTTTGGATACATGGTAATTAAAAAGTATAGATGACAATAGATACAAGCAGTAATTTCAATACATTCATTTAAAACATAACCCATTAGAAACATTAGGCTTGTCAACCGTCTTAGAACTTGTGTGTTACACAAGAAATATGTTATTAGTTTCATGAGACAACAACAATATCACCAATGTTAACTAGAAAAGCAAGAGGTAGAACAACTAATATATCATAGTCCTTCCACCGATTATGAAATATCCTGTTCAATCCGTTGTTCTTCTGTCAAATAAAAAATTTAAACTCCAATGAAAAGCCATGAGCCTATAACACTTCTCTCCGTGTACTTTTCGCCCACAATGATGCAAAATGGGGGTGCTTGTTTTTCTTTCAGGTTTGGATGATGTTCTTTCAATATGTGATAACATCACAGGCCCAAGTAATTAAAGAGAGAGATAAAAACAAACAAACATAAAAAAGGAAGAGGTTAGGATGGGATATATTTTGATGCGATCAGAGTTAGCTTGTTGTGATATCATTGATAATCATTGGAAATCAGAATAAAATGAATTCAAAACAGAAGAAATAAAAAACAAGTATATTTAACTTTAATTGATAACAATCAAATCACATGATGCATACACTAAGCGTAACCCACTCCTATACCATCTATATGAGATCTTACATACAAATCCACTACTTAATTATAGTTAGAAAAAGTGCAAGACTTCATGACAGTTAAACATGGGGACGGTTCAAAAAATCATGGACGAACAAATAAGAAACAAGAACGGCCTCAGAGATCTTGGTGGTTAGGAATCATCAAATGGGATGATAATCCCATCAAGAGTAGCAAATATTTAATCACATCATCAGCCTTCATAATACGAAGTGATAAAACATCAATGTCTTAACAAAAGAAGATAATGTAGAGTTAAGACAAGAAGCCAAGAAACTCAAAAGAGCCCAATGTGATTAGAAACGAGCATTATTTTTAGTAAATCTAAAAGGGAAACCGTAATAATAGTTTATTTCGATGAATGAAAACTAAAAAGAAACAATATGAAGTTTGTTTACATGGCTGCCTCATAAAGGCTTCTGAATTTTTCATCCAATTGCTTGCCCTATTACCACTAAGGCAGTGAGGCCAAGATGACTCTTCCTATTAGAGAACAAGCTTTCAAGTCTTAAATCATGGGTTGCCATTCAACCTCAGGACTAGTTACACCTGTTTTTACAAAACTCGAGAATTCAAAGGCCCGTAGCATAACTTTTATCGAGTTTAGTTATAACTTTTATCGAGGGAACTCTCATAGCCCCGTAGCATCATCAACATCATGTTGACTTGATACTCAAAGTGGTTCCTAGTTCCAATCTCAATAAAAAATAGAGGGAACTCTGGTTAGACGACGAAGGCAGCTTTCAAAATCTATAAAAACGAATAGTACCAAAGACTATTCATAACACTCATCGAAGTTGAGAAACTTATACCGTTCCTCCTGAAACGACCCGACCATATTCAATTGAGCAATTATCTTGCACAAGACTGGATAGATCCCATGTAGCAGAGGATCTGACTTATCACCAGCAAGAAATTCATAGACTATGTTATTAATTTCAATAAAACTTCCACCTGGAGCTTTCTTCACACCAGCATTTCTCATCACCTTCCTAACCATCCCAGATTCATTCCACCTTCCAAGAGCAGCATATGTGTTGGATAAAAGTGTGTAATTCCCACTATTTTCAGGCTCCAACTTTGCAAGATGTCTCAAAGCCTTCTCTGCAAGCTCAGCATTCTGATGGGTATTAGAAGCAGCTAAAAGAGAACCCCATATTGCTGCATTAGCTTCAAATGGCATGACCTGAAGCAGTTTCTGTGCCTGTTGAAGATAACCAGCACGAGCCAGCAAATCAATCATGCAGCCATAGTGCTCTATTTTTTGCTCAATTTTGTACATTGACTGCATTCGATCGAAATAATAGTGACCCGCATCCACCATTCCGACATGGCTGCAAGCAGATAGAATAGCTATGAAAGTTACTTCATTCGGCCTAACTCTTGCCTTCTCCATTCGAAGAAACATGTCGATGGCTTTTACTCCATGCCCGTGAAGAGCCAATGCAGCAATCATGGTGGACCAAGTAATGACACTCTTATGCTTCATGTTGTCGAAAACTTCCAATGCTCTTCTTAAGTTGCCCGATTTTGCATACATATCTATAAGTGCATTGTACAATGGAACAATCCTGCACAAACCATGCTTTTCAATGTAGTTATGGATCCATTCCCCAAGTTCGAGAGCTCCCAGATCAGCACAAGCAGAGAGCACAGCCAACATTGCAATTTCATCAGGCTCCACTTTTTCAATTTGCATCTTCCTGAACAGCGCAATGGCTTCATCAGGCCTATTGGTCTGCGCATACCCAGCAATCAAAGCAGTCCAAGAGATCACGTTCCTTTGAGGCATTTCATCGAACACCTTACGCGCACGGTTAAGCTCAGCAGCTTTAACATACCCAGCAACCATAGCATTCCACAAAGCCACATCCCTGAAAGAAACAAAATCAAACAGCTTACGAGCATCAGAAACAAACCCACAAGAAGAATACATCTGAATCAACGAAGTGACAACATTCACATCTGAATCCAAAGCCGAAGAAACCGTGTGGGTATGAATCTGCCGCCCCATTTGAACTGCTGACAGCTTAACGACGGCCTTCAAAACAAAGGGAATAGAGTAGGAATCCGGCCGCAATCCCTCGATTCGTATCCTGGAGTAAAGCGAAATGGCACTCACGGGAGAGGATGTTTGAGAGAGGGCTTTAATGGCGTTGTTGTAAAGACGAAGATCCGGGTGGGATTTGTTTGAGAAGACGGAATAGGCATATAAACAAAGGCCAAGTGAAGAACAAGCGTCGATGAATCGACTGAGGAGGAGATTGTCCTGATCGAGAGCTGTCTGCAACATGAAGCCATGGATTTGATAAATGTGACGAGGGTCGCAACAGTTGCTTAGAATGGAAGTGAATTCTAGAGGGGTTGTGAAAATGGTGGGTTTTGGGAAGGAAAGAGACGATTTACAAAGGAGGCAAAGAGACCGGCGCATTTCAAAACCTCAATTGGAGAGTGGACTCCATTAGTATGTCAAGCAAAATAACAGACTGTCGTTTCCTCTCTAATAAATAAACAAGAGCAAAATGGTTTGGTTCACATTCTCCCTAAACTTTAGAAAGGAAAGTTTTGATTTGGAGAACTGGTGGGGAACAAGTAGGAGGCCATTGGTGAAAAGAGGGAGAACTTTTAGACAAAGAAAAATAGGGGTTTTTGCTCTCACATCAGAAAAAGGGTTTAGGGCCGATTTGGATGGATTTTGATTGAGGGAAGTCTTCCAGAAGAGGAAGGGTCGTCGATCTGGGTTGGCCTTATTGTCAGCAACGGGATCGTGTGAAGAAAAGTATGGCTCACCGTTGAAGGTTTCGTGCTCTTCTGTATGACACGGTCTATACCAGTGAGCTTGTTCGGAAATCTAAGGGCACTTCTCAGTGAAAATCACAGCCACGAAAGACAAGGAAATTTATCAGGGATGCCGCTTACTGCAAAGGATATCATGTAGATAAGAAAAAAAAGATATATCAGGCAAAAATAGTAGTCACAATTATTATAGGTGGAACATTATGGGACAATTACTCAGAATTTTCATAATATTTAAAGGATTGTAGTGCATTGATTTCATTTTACAATAATAATTAAATTCAAAACCAAAGTCTAAATAAATTATATATTTGACTAATTTACTTGAGATTTGTAGAGCTACAAGTTTGTTAGAATGAAATATTAATCTCTATTGCATTTTTTAATTGTAAAATACTAAAATTTCCCCTGGAGAAGATATATCTCTCCGCGTCAGTATGGCATCGTTCTCCTAAACCATTAGCTTAGGTCCTAACACAGATTTCATATTGAGCAATCATAAAAATCTTATCATTCCAAGTTGTGGAAAGAAGATATTCGGAGCTAAAGGGAGAAATACGCATAGTATAACTTCAGTATTGCCTAACGATAGATTCTCTGATCGATTTCTCCATTTTGTTGGTGAATCAGAGATTTGCAATATTAGCAAAATATTTAGAAGTACATCAATGCCAACTTATCACTGAAGGGTAGTTTATGATTCTATGTATTAATGCTACTCTTTAATTGATTACACATATTAACAAAAGAAGAAAATAAATTTGAAGTCAAGGAACATACACGATAAGAACGCACAAGGGGTAGGAAAAGTTAGAACTCACTGAAGGGTGGGTACAATACCAGAAGGATGCTTTGTAAGATCCACGGGTTGGGCTCCTTCCAAGCCTTGCTCTGCCATTTGTTATAAGAAATCTCTGCAACAACAGAACTCTAGTCTTTAAATTCTTGCTCCAAAATAAATGCTAATTTAAAAATTAAAAAAAAAAACTCTTCACATTTTCTCAATATCCCATGCCCCAAAACAGTAAAATATCCTCGAATTACAAACAAATCAAGAGTCCACGTCCATTGATGAACTAAAAATATAAATTCATACATCATGTACGAAAATCACGGACGCACTTTACCAAAGCATTATCATTTGTACAAATTAAAGATAAATGTCAAACGACCTACATAAATCATACAAATCAACTCTACTTAGATCAATCTAGAGGAGTATACTTTACCCATCTTCCAGAGGTACAAACAAAACAACATCCCAAGACCAAACGAGCAAAAATAAGAACAGAAAAAAAGCCAGACCTCCTATCGATAGGAAACCCTCGAATTGGTCGACTGAACTAAAATGTGATAAAAGGTTTATAAATGGTTTTTGAGTTTTGGTTTTTGGAAGAACGCGTTTATGCGGAGGGGTTAGTGCGATTCATCTCTTTTATAGAGATAAACCTAATCGTAAACATTTTTTTAAAAATAGTATGGGAACATTTTTATTCTAATATAATTATATTTATTAATCAAATCTTAAAATTTTTTAATGAATTTTATTTTTTAAAAATATGAAAAATTATTTATATACCTGAGAAATATGAAGAAAATAAAGAGTTAATTAATTTATTGAAATTTAAATATTATATCGATTTTGTTAAGATGATATGAATTAAATTATAAATATTCAAATTTATATATATTTCAAATTATAATATGAGTTGTCACAAAAATAAAACATTTTATTTTAGTTTTATTTTAACAACCTAATAAATTTTATTTTATTTTAAATTTTATTAAATTTTCATTTAAATATTAATTTAGTTATCTTTATATAAATCTCCATTTAATTACATTCAAATCACGTAATAAAATTTAAAAATGAAGTTAAAGATTTTAAAATTTATAATTTTTATAAATCAAGTTTATTTATTTGTTTGACCTAAACTTTCCTCAAGTTTAGGCCAGTAACTATTGTGAATACCCATATTTTAATGAACACAATTAAATATATTTTCGGTTAATAAATGTTATTTTTCAAGATATCGAAAAAGTCAAATTCTTTCTGTTGTCTCTATGAACGAGCGACCGGATGATACGATCCTACATCTCCTTACACCAAATAATTCAACATGTTCTTAGCATATGTTGCCTATTTTGTTCATATCTTTTTATCCTTGACAGCGATCGGGGGGTCGGCCTTGGTCCTTTTGTCCTTTGTTCGGGTCCCGGCCTCTTCCGAGACTTCTGGGCCATATTTTATGTTACAACCAGTGTCAATGAAGCTTTTGATAACCTATATATTACCCGTCTCTATTCATAGGCACAAACGTACTAATCGCATGACTTATGGATGCAACGTGCGAAAAATTGCTTCTTGCTTGACTTCAACATCTTCAATTGAAAGCACTTCTTAAGTGCAAGTTCACATAGCAATTTCTTAAGCTGATCTTTGTCTGATAAAGTAGAATCGACCTTAAGCACCATCGGTATGCTAAGGGTATTGATGTTATACATTGGGGGTCCGTCTGGGTATAACCTCCGCAATAAGGCAACATCCATTGTACATGTTGTCGGACATGTCGTTGTACACTATGTCTACATCTCTGCCTTTTTTAAGTGTTATTGATATGCTTTTCAAAATCGTCTTCTAAAGAGATATACTTCATATGATTAAACTCATCAACATCAAGTGTGCATGTAATTAACTTCGAAAGTTGGATTAACGACATATTGTCAGTTACTCCAACACTTGTAGACTAGTAATTGGAGTAAACATCCCTCACATCCCAAACTTCACCGAAAATAACTATGACTGTTGTGACCTCCATCGTTAGTCTTAGGAAAATACCAAACAAAGTAAGAACTTACAACATGAGAATAGGAACTCCCACAATTGCTACTGTATACATGTAAAATGTCACAAAAAACACGAAAAAAGAATAGTTTTACGACAACATACCTGAAAAATATACGATGGGTGTTCTTTAATGTGCTCTTTGAACCTAGAATCAACTACGCAATGGTTAATCATATGTACCCACCAAAAAGGCCTAAACATAACAAATGAATGTGATATGTGTGGTCCATGCACATACCTGCCAAGACCCTCGATAGACAACAACGCTAAAGTGATCTTCAATCCCCTTCATCTTGGTATTCCGTGTGATAATGATATAGAGAGATCACCTGATGAAAAAAAAAAGAAAAAGGTATGTAACTGATTTGGGGGATATTTTATATTTTTTTTTACTAAAAAAAATTGTATATATACAAATTGAATAAAAACCCAAATAAAAGTAATTTAGGAACAAACAAAATATATAAAAAAAAAAAAACTTCTGAATAATTATTAGTTTAGCCATTAATTTTATTGTTTAAAAAGTTCAGACATTTTGTTGTTTATGCCAAATACTACTATTTCTCTTTTGATAATATTCTATTAATGCCCTATTGTTTTGAGCTTGGGTTGCTAGGTTTGGTCTTAATGGGGTTGTGTTTAGGCTCTCAAATGATTGGGTTCTCTTTTGATAATATTCTATATTCAAAATCTCTTGTTATGGGTATTGATTGGGTTTGAGTCTAACCCTTTGGAGCTTTGTTTCTTCATGTCGCTTAAGACGCTTATTAAGAGGATTGAATTGTCTAGAAGAATTAGTTCTATCGTGAGCTCTCCTTAGGGTGGTTACACTCCGACATGTGAAGTCAAACCCATTTGTGGCCTTTGGGAACTCTTGGTTGTATTTTTCGGTTTGTCGCCAATGAAAGGATGCTTTTTCAAAAAAAATAAAAAATAAAAAATCAAGAGCTACAAGAGCGTTTGGATGCAGGATTTAAGGGATTAAGAAATTAAAATTTATAAATTTTCATCTAACATTTACATACAACGAATAATTGTAACTATTCAAAATAACTACGCATTTCTAATCATTAAAAACAATTTCTCATTTCGAAATAATTCTTAATTTTTTGTATTCATCTATGTGCATTATTAATTGAATATAGTTTGATTTTGATTAATAATTTTATTAGGTTACTAGACAAAATAAAAAGCTTAATGTATATGATTTCTTATCATCTACAATAATAATAGTGTATATATAAATATATATGACATTATAAACATGATAGCAGAAACATGTATCATAAATAAAAAAAAAGTTTAGTTCAATTGGTCACCTCGTTATTAAACTTATAAAAGTTATTATGAACTTTGCACTTAATTTTTTATTAAATTATTATATATAATAAAAAATAATAAAATTAGTTCATAAGAAAATTTTGAAATTTATATTAATTATATTAGATTCAATAATCTTACATTTTTAATAAAATCAAATACAAAAATATTAGGGGTGAAATGAAAAATTAAATTGAACCTAATTATAGAAATATACATCAAAACGAACTATGTCTGCAACTACTCCATAAAAATTTACGACCAAACAAGTTATTATTGCAATCATTATTTCTAATCACTCAAAATAACTTCTCATTTTAATCACTCAAATTAACTTTTCTTATAAATATGCATCAAAAAAGCATCTAGTGTTATGCATCATATTTTTATTTTATTTTTAAAAAGTACACTATCCATGAAAGTTAGGTGATTGGATATAGAGTTTTGATGAGATGAGAGGTAGAATAAAGAGGGTAAATCTAACACCTTATTTATTTTTTGCAATATGTACTCTCCTTTTAAAAATATCAATTCTCAAGCAAAATTTTTGTAATATGTACTCTTTAAAACACCAATCTATAAACAAATACTTAATTCCTCTAAATCACTCTACTTTCTCTTCCTCTTCCATTTCATCTCCTCTGCTTTCTTCAACTTTAAAATCCAATCATCCTTTAGTGAGATTGCAAATTAATCTAGGGTATTTAACATGGATATTCAATTTGAATATAATTATTACATATTCATCCCAAATTGATTTTAATTGCAAAG
>JBBMEG010000009.1:2763299-2810403 GCA_037832605.1 Cyclanthera cordifolia | reverse complement strand
CTTTTATGTTTTTTTAAATGCGTTTTGAATATGTTTGCAATAAAATTGTTTTTTTGGCAGGAATGTAAATTTTATTCGCTAGATGGCTATGGATATAAACTTCCCATTAATCTATTTCCCTGAGAACGTGACTACACAAATGACTTCAAACTGAGGGTTGCGTGGATCTTGTACATGATCATTAATGCTTGCTTGTGTATATGTGATGAATTGACAAGACATATACATGTATGTATGATCGTAGCATGTAGCTACCTAGGATGATTAGATGTCTTGTTTGTTTGGTGATGTAAACGATAGTATGCATTATTCTATGATGACATATGGTTTATCGATTGATGTTTAACACATTAGCCAGTGTGTCTGTGATGTGTAGTATATTGTTTGTTGAATTTATTATGTTTTTTGTGTTAGAGATAGTGTCATACATGCCTAGTAGTTCATAATTAAAGAACAACATTTAATAATGAACATTTAATGTATTATTTTAGTTATTAATAAAGTTATTATTTTTATTAATTGTTCATTTAATTTATAAAGGTCATTCAGCCATATCACATTAATTGGATTGTTGGATGTACACTTGTCCGACAAGTATGTGAGACATACAAGTGGATCTAGTTCCAAGTTAATAACCTAAATCGTCTACATATATGGACTAAAGTCAGGAAACCTAAGTCTCAGTGACATTGTTGATATGATCCACTTTGCGATGGTTGCAGACAACCTGATTCTGGTTGTTCATGTAGAGATATGTTAGTGGGTGCCTATGCAAAAATGATTTTTACGTAAGATCGAACTAGAAGTATTGGGATTAGTATAGTAATTTGGTTATATGCTTAGATTAATTACTTTAACTATGATGATCGTATGTCGAATATGTGATATAAATCCTAACTGAATTGTGAACTCATGTTTTATGAAAGTATCATTAGATGTGCATGAGAGAGATCAACCAAATAGTGTTTGGTCAATATGCCACTTACGTTGGGAATTGTCGCAATGAGTGGTTGAGAATGCAACGCCATAAAAAGGAATTCACATCTTTCTTAATATTGAGAAAGTACTATAGTTGTTCCTTTATTAAAAAATTCCAGGTCTTGAACAAAATGGTACCTACTTCTCATTGGCCCGGGAGGACACTAGTTTATAGTTGAATTATAAATATCTTGTTCATTAGAGGAATTAGTGATGCTTAATAAGAAATACGTAATCGCATAGGTATAACATATTTCTTGTCTCAGTTGTGGATTACGAACAAACTCGTGAATGATCACATAAAAGATGACCGATTATATCTGTAGACATAACTTATCCTATAGTGTGAAAGAGTCAAACACAAGTTTTGAGTTTAATAAGTCTGTTGTTAACGAATAATGATTGAATCTCATGTCGTTATAGCTTTAAATCTATAGGTCTAATATTTTTCGGTTTAGCTCATACTTGCTGGCACAATATTTTATTTTAAAGTGAGTTTGAAGAGTTGAATCTTACTGATTAATTATGTCTAAGTTTAATTTATTAAACTTGGTTATTAATATATTGAATATATTACTTAAATATTTTTTTGATAAATATTAATGAAGAATAATTAATTTATTGAATAAATTAATTGTCTAAATAATTATTATTAAGAGGAAATTAATTAATATCTTGAACATATTAACTGTATTTATATTTATCCAATAATTATTAAGGGGTGGATTAATTAATATATTTGATATATCAATTAAAAATTTATTTATTGATAAATAATATATTTGATATATTATGGAATTGTATTTATTTGATAAATATCAATTGAAAATAAATAAGAAAATATATGAGATAAATTAAAAAAAAATTTGAAAATCCCCTCCCTACAAAGAGGAAGAAAAATTCGTCCTCTTGGGGAGGAGATGAGATTTGAAAGTCTCTATAATCATTTCATTCAATTCAGAGTATTCCATCTCAAATTGAGAACACTCTCTCGTAAGTTGAGGTTCACTTTTCCTATCAATCAAGGTGTTTCAGGGAGATAGATCGATCATACCCAGCATAAAGACTCATCTTATTAGATGAAACCATAATTCTATGCGAGTATGGTTTTAAACAATCGGTTAATCACATAGAGTAAATGCACGTAGATTAATTAATGAAAATGCGTACAAATCACGCGCTTCCGTCGCATTATTTGCAATGCTCATACCCTATATTTTTAATAGTTTGAACATGTTGTAATATTGATAGAATTGTTATATGGCATCATATAGATGATGTGATGGATCGTGCCACATTCGTAGTTGGGTAAAAGAGGATTTTGTTTATATGCGACGTTTATCCTTCTAATCATAAGAGAAGTTGTGTACCCTAATCAGGGATATGCTCATCATATTATCTCTCAAAGTCTCTCTAAAGTAATCGAATGAGTCAGTAACACACTGATTTCATTGTTTCGTGTTATTGTGGTTGGATTAACCGAGATGATTTTCCATTTTTTTGAAATAAATATATAAAACAAACTCACGTTTATTACAAAATCCTTAAAAGGAAAAATAGAAAAAGAAAGTAATTTATTGTGGTTCCGTCTTCCTGTTTCAGGCGAGCTGAGCTGAGGATCGATTTATTCATATGATGCCGCCATTGGCCACTGCAATGAATAAGCCCAGCCTTTGACCGAAGTTGACTTCAAAGATTGTCAATATTACCATACAGTGATTATTCAGGTATACACACACTGTGAAAATCTTCTTCGAAAATTGTTTCTTCTTCCTCTTCTATCATTGTCTTTTAATTTCCAACAGTTAAAAGCACCCCCCCCCAAAAAAAAAAAAAAAAAAAAAAAATCGCAAATCGTTGATGCGATCCATTCCACTAACCCTAATTTTGCTGAACCCTTCTGCTCAAATTCACATTGGGGGCTCTCTTCTAGTCTGCCATTTGTTGGGTTCTTCTTCTTTTCTGGTATCGTGTTTGTTTTTAAGGCACTTTGCCGGTTTTTGCCTCGATTTCTGTTCGAATCAGGGCTTGTTCGCTTAATTTTTATGGGTTTTGTTTGCTTGCTGTTTTTATGTAAGCCCAATTGGGTTAGGGAACGTTAGATTTCGTTTAGTTGAATCGTAATTCTGGTATAAATTTAGATCATTACCCGCAGATGTTTCCATTTTTAGATGAGTTTGTGTATCTATATTTGTTGTAATTTACACTCTCGCAGACGGAGTAGGAGATGGAGGGGAATTCCGGCGGGGGTGGAGTGGGAATTGGGGGAACGACGGCGGGAGGAGTGACGGGTGGCGGCGGAGGTAATGACGTGGAGTTGATGTGCAAAACGCTGCAGGTTGAACACAAGCTGTTTTACTTCGATCTGAAGGAGAATCCCAGAGGCCGATATCTGAAGATTTCGGAGAAAACATCAGCTACGAGGTCAACGATCATTGTTCCCTTCTCTGGGATTCCGTGGTTCTTAGATCTCTTCAACTACTACATCAATTCTGATGATCCGGAGGTTTTCAGCAAGGAATTACAGCTCGACACAAAGGCATCTTTGTTCATTTTATCTCTAATTTTTGCTTATAGTTGATCTCTTTGTTCTTGTCAACTGTGATGAACTTTTTGCTTTTGGTGTACTCATTGTGTCCTTTCAGGTGTTTTACTTTGACATTGGTGAAAATAGGAGAGGTCGTTTCTTGAAGGTAAATTGCTTTTCCTACTATTCCTGTTGTTTCTTTTCTCGAAATTCCAACTATCTCAAACTTTCAATTCTTTTGTTTTCTTGAAATTTCTCTCTTAGCTTGTCTGTTTGATTCTGCCAAATTATTGTTCGATTCTTCTCTGCATACACTGGTTACTGGGATTGGCTTTGTTGGTCTGGAATTTCTCTTGAAATTTTCTACAGTGCTTCAGTAAAGCTGACAGATCTACATGTCTTTTCCTCTAATGCTTTTGTACTGAAGTTTTTCTTTGACTGAAGTCCTACGTCTGCCCAGTTTGTTTCAATTCACAGGCTATACTATGATTAATGGAGATTCCTCAACTGTTTCATTTGACATCTTCTTGTTCTTTCTTTCTTTAATCTTCCTTTTTAAAGTATGTTTCGTTCACTTGGGGTGGTGGGTGGCAAGGATGATGAGAATGATTACCTGGAAAATCGTTTTCTTACCCACCTTTGAACCACCAAGAATTATTCTCTCATAATCTAATTTTTTCATAACCATTGTTTATTCTCCTCACAACTACTTTTTATTCTTTCCATAACTACTTTTCGTTATCTTCATAACCAATTTTCATTCTATTTTTAACCACTTTTCATTCTCCACATGCTCAATGATCTGTATAATTATTTTATTCACCCTAAGCATAAGTAACAGTTCTCTCCAAACATAGATAGATAATCATTCTCATCCTCTCCATCACTATGCTCGTTTTCCTTGCTTCAAACACCCTTATTTATTTGCCACAGTAATGGCAAGCCAAAGCTTACTTATGAAACTCTAGGAAACCCAAAGCACGAATATGTTGGCATATGATTGTTCAAATCATTAGCATGGACATGTGATACAGAACATATTTTCTTAGTTCTTTAATATGAAAATTGGTAAACGAAACACTTTCATAGTCACATGATACCTTATTATTTTCTTGCAATTACATGCTTATATAACAAATCCACATAAATTTACATGCAGTTTTACTATACTTCGATTATAGCCTTGTCTAGTTTTTCTCATTCTCATTTTTATTTTTTGTACATGGGCGTTTTCTTCCCTCCTTGATGTTGGATCAATGGAAGGTCGTAGACGTGTTCATACTACCCAAGAATTGTGTCTTCCATGCATCATATGCTTCCACTTAAGCCAACTCTGCCATGAATTACATCTTAAACGATTCATACAGTCATGTTTGCAGTTGGATTTAATTACTTTTTGGAGCATGGTTTGTAAATAGTACCCACGCCTTGATTACTTGTTTTCTGACTGGATGATGCACATCAGCCATTAGTGTAGTCTGAGTGAATTGGGTCACAAGGAAAACCTGGGAATTTGCAACTAGGAGGTTTAATAAAATGGAGTATAAAGCCATTGTGATCAGATTTTAGTTCTAAATCTGATGATAAATCTTTTTTTGTTCCTATATTTTAAGTTCCTGCACATTTTAAGTTCCCTCTTGCACATAACTCTTCTGTTTTATTCTTTAACCATTGCTCTTGCAATTGATGACTGGACTGAATAATGCGACTAGACCTTGAAACTGGATGGGTTGCTTAAGTTAGATCAAGGCTTGTTTTTAGTGTTGGAAGTGTTTTCTGTCTTCTAAAATATAAACAAGTTTCTGGTGAAGAAAAATGCATATTTAGCTGTTCTCAGTCAACCCTCACGATAGACATTCTCCAGGAAATTATTAAGGAAGAAAATGCTGAAGTAGAATAGCTCATCCCCTTTATGTCTGCAGTAACCACTAACCAGCTTTTTAAAAGCCCCTTCTTTCTTTTGGTACTTTAATTTAATTTTTATTTTTTTAATTTGGGGTTTTCAGATGACAAATACAAATAGAGCTGGTTTTTGGAATTTCAAATTTGTGTCAATTGGGCAGGTATCTGAAGCTTCTGTTAGTAGAAACCGCAGCACCATTATCGTTCCCGCTGGAAGCAACCGGGATGAAGGATGGACTGCATTCAGAAACATTTTGGCTGAAGTCAATGAAGCATCTAGGCTTTTCATACTGCCCAATCAGGTTTCTGCTGTCACGGTCAGGGCTAGCTACCCTTTTCATGGGCTTACTTTCATCGTTTCTCTTTTGACACATTTTTCTGTTTTCTTTTGCCCAAACCAGGAAAACTCTGAACATTCAGAACGTATTGTCGGACTTTCAGACGATGTAGGTGCTGGTTTCATATCAGGTCACAGTAGTCAACCTGGTCCAACCGCTGACTTGAATGTAGACAGACAAGTAGACTTGTCATCAGCTCAAGATGAAATGGGCAATCTGGGGTTGTCAAAAGTTATCCGAGCTGATCAGAAGAGATTCTTTTTCGATCTCGGAAGTAACAACCGAGGTCATTTCTTGAGGATATCTGAGGTAATGGTAAAGCAAAAGAAAACTGTGCTAAAGAGCCTGAATTTTGATGATGCCTATTTAATTTGTTTCTGTCCGTCTATAACCCCATGGCTTCTTTCTTTCAGTTTCTTGGTATGAAATTCATCAGGCCGTTATCGGTTACAGGTTGCAGGGGCAGATCGTTCTTCGATCATTCTCCCATTGTCAGGGCTAAAGCAGTTCTATGAAATAGTGGGACATTTCGTCGAGATTACTAAAGACAAGATTGAAGGAATGACAGGAGTGAATGTTAGGACTGTAGATCCGCCTCAGAGATGAACTACATTGCCCCCTGGGCTTGTGGTGGATAATTCCGGTTAACGCTTGTGTAGATTTCAGGCACGCAGATGGTCGAGTAGGGTTCAAATTGTGTTCAGTGTGGTTTGATATTTTCTTGTTTTGATTTTCTAGTTCAAGTCTGAATAATCCATCCTGCTAGATTAGCAGAGGATATGGAAAATGCTTGATAAGCTTAATTCTTCTTCTTCCATTAATAAGAAAAAAAAGAGGGAAAGAGAGATGGTTGTAATTGTCACTTCATAATAATGGTGAGTTCAGGTGTGTTTTGTTCATTTCAGTTGCAATTACTAATGATTTTAACTTTCATTTTCAGTCTTTCTGCTTTGCTATGCAGTTCAGTTCACTGGCTGTTACTGTAGTTTCTGGAGAAAAACTAACAACTTCAGGATTTTATAAAAGAATATTGGTTGAGTTGCAATTGTGTTCAATTTTCTATTTTGAAAAGATATTACACTTGTTTTTGTCCAGTAGTACGGAGATTTTGTCAAGACACCGATTGCCTTAACAAACACGAGACAAATAACACCCAATATATTAAGATAATAGTAGACGTTACAACCCTGTAGTCGTTCGAGAGGGCTAGGACTCTCTCAAAGTCTCCTTCAAAGACTACCAAAACGTACATTTTCATATCCTTTTCCAAGAGCTAGCTTCTCTATTTAAGCACAAACACTAATACTTAAATTATTATCTTACCCTTTATACATAAAATATTAATATTCCAAAAATATCTCGTGTCTCACATATTTCAACTTTGTTTGTATCATTACCTCAATTATATTCGGCCAATCTTCATCGTTACATCAGGGTGTGTTATTATTGTATATATGTTTTTTTTTTTTTTTTTTTTTTTATATGACAATTAAAATTGTAACGAGGCAAGTTGGTTTATGTTTAGGTTACTTGTTATGGATTATAATAATCAGCGAGTTAATCACTAAATTCTTGGATTTGTGCTGGTCAACTTTCTTTAATTTGTTTTCTTTTTTTAATTTTAAACTTAGTTAATCAACATTTCTTTGAAATATTTATCTTTCACGATAGTCCATATGTTTTTTTTTAGTACAAATTGGAGGAGAGGATTATAAATTTCGATTTTCAGAACCGAACTCGAAATCTGAATTAGACTACCATCAAATAATGAAATCAACGCGCCACTCAAAAACAGTGTCATAAAATGTGCAAACCAATTTAATATCCTACTTGTTTTCTAATGTGTGATAAAGATCAAATATTGAATTTAATATCTTATAAAAATTGTGATCTTATCATTTTTCTTATTATTATTATTTTTATGTTGACTGTCCAAATATTGAAGGTATTATGATATCTAAGTTAAAATCTTTGTTCCATAAAAAAAAAAAAAAAAATCATAGCATGCACAATTAAATATTAATGACTATAGAAAAAAAAAAAAGAAATTTTTAGGCTGGTTTAATAACAATTTCGTTTTTTGTTTTTCGTTTTTAAAATTTAAACATATAATTACTTCTTTCGCCCATAATTTTCATGACTTTAATGTCGTGTTTTTAAAAACTATATCAAAAATTTGAAAGTTAAAAAAAAATAATTTCCAAATACTTGTTTTTCTATTTGGTTAAAACATACATTTACGTAAATATAAATTTAAAACTAAACATAAAAAATCAAATGATTATAAAAAGATGGGTAATTTTTTCTATTTGTTTATTACCATATTTGAGAAGAGGAATGAAAAAACCTATCTCTAAGTCGCCATAATATAATACAGATTGAGCTATGTTTGATTAGTACACGCTGGTTTTTCTTTGACAAAATTTTTGAAGTATAGTTAGGTTTATTAAAATTGAATAGACTAATGTAACATGAATGATAAAAGTTGTCTTGTTTTGTGATTAACAACCGGCGTTACAGGTTCGGTATTTGACTCTTAATTTATTTGAGAGCAGTAATACATCTACGTACTTTTGCGGTTTCCCTCTCAATTTGTATGATGAGTAATTAATATTCTATGTATAACAAGTTTCTAATTTTAAAATCGTCGCTAACAAGAGACCTCGACATCACTATTTGAACTAAAAAAATTGAAAAAAAAACATATAATAAAATTTTAATCTGTATTTGTTTATCTAATAATACAAATTTATTTTGTTGCATTGCTCTTTATCTCATAAAGTATACGGTCAAGATGGTAATATTGAAGCCAAAGCAAGTATAATGTCACGATCGTACTAATGATGCATTAGTATTTACTCGATCACTTGTTTCGAGTTCTTGTAACGTAGATTTGTTTGTTCTAACTTGTACTAAAAAAAATGGTAATATGGAAGAAAATTAAGAAATAATTTGGGACACAATTTATTTTTTTCATGAGAACAATTTCAATTTTGCAGCCACGTTTACTTATTAATTTGTTTTTTTGTTTTTTTAATTTGTTCAAGGCAGTTAGTTTGTTGTTATAGGAGTGTTTGTTTGAGATTTTATGACGGTATTTAAGTACGGAGAGTTATTATGAATGTTTAAAGATTTTTGTTTTTGTAGTAGCTCGGTTTGTTTGATAATTTTAGTAGAATGTTTATAATTAAATATTTGTTAATTGTTTCATGGTTTTAAAAATATGTTAGGATTGTTTGTTTGTGTACTGATTTTGTTGTGAGTTTCGAAATAATTGTTTGTGTTGTATGATGATTTTGATAGAGTGATAATAATAATAATAATAATAAAAATTTAAAACACTTATTTTGTGAGATTACTAAACACTTATTTGTAGATTTACAAAGCGCTTATGTTCTCTATCCAATATTCACGCTGTTTGGGTTAATTATTTATTTATTTTTTAAAATTGATTATAACTTTTTCTTTTTTTTCTTTTTTTATTTTGTAAATGAAAGGTATTCGCGATTTTACCAAATGAATAAAAATACACATAAGAACCATTCATTTTCATCACCAAAAAACAACAAAAATTCATGAGAGAGGCTCTGTTTTAAGTCAATTCAGAAATTATTAAAAATAAATTTTTACTAATTTTTCTTTAGAGATTGACGTTCAATCGAGTTATTATAACTACTCAAAATAATTAATTATTTTATAATAAATTTAAAATAATAATTTATTTATAATAACTCATTTTTAATTATTTATTTGTAATTATTATTATTATTTTTTTATAACTCATTTCTAATCTTATAGAATAATATAAATCTCATTTATTTGATACATTTTACCAAATTTGAACTAGGGTTAACCAAAATATGAAGAAAAAAAAAAAAAAAAAAAAAAGGATTTTGAGGTTTTAGTGGCGGCGAGGAAAAAAAAAAAATCAACTAATAAATCAGCGGACTACACGTGGTGGGCAGCAAAATTGAAAAGCTGCCCAGCCAGCATCTAAATTGTTCTCTTTTTTTGACCTTAATCTATCCCTGTTCAAGCCCCCCACAGATAGATTTACGAAAAACTAGCAAGGGAAAATGGCGGAAGTTCTTGTGGGAGTGTCTCAAGCATCTTTAGCTTTCCGGCCGCGGCTCAGTGGAGCGATCAGGAGCAATAATTTATCAGTCAGATTCCTGCAATTTCAATCTTACACCACCGGTAGAGGTAAGCAATCGTGTTTTTACGGCGTCATCTTCTGAATCTCTTCGTAGAATTTGTCTTTCATCATTATTGCATCGTCATCTGGATTCAATCCTATTTACTCTGAATTCTTACCATTTGAGAAACACATTTCGCATCCCATGTTTTCTGCAGGGATTTCCTTTGATTGTAAGACAGTAGGATCTGCTATCCGTGCGACCGACGCCAAGAATGAAGACATCGATATTTATCCGGACACCACCGGCGGAGATTCTTCGGATAAAGGAATTCACGGCAGTGGAAGAGGTGGTAGTGGTGGAGGTAAAGGTGGTAGAGGCGATAATGATGGCAATAACGGGGAGGAAGGTGAATCTAACATTAACAACCAGAAGAAAGCTTTGTCAATGTCGCAGAAATTGACTCTTGGATATGCTGCACTAGTAGGAGGTTATTTTTTTATTGCGTTTGTTAATCTGTTTTGTAACGCCCGTAGCTTGGATTTGGATGAGGTCTTGGAATTGGGCCCCGGCATTCCCCTACACCCCCTGCGACCCGGCCACATTAACAACTTGCCTCTAAGCGCTTCTAAGAGTGAAGACTATCCCACAAACCATCACAAGTCTTTTTAGCATGTTTTGTCCTCGCTCACATAAGTCCTAGGAAAATCTCTAGGAGGTCACCCATTCTAGGACTACTCCAAGTTAAGTATGCTTAACTGTGAAGTTCCTTCGATTGAGCCACCGAAAAGGAAGGTGCACCTTGTTGGTATAGGTGATACACATCAATTCTTTTTAAGCTTTCTTAACCATGAGACTATATCCCCAAGATCCTCTCATTCAGATGTGAATTCGGTTCATACATGTACTCCTCATAACCGTGGACGTTATATGTTTGTTTGTAATTACAACAATAAGTGAAATTTGAAACGATGTCAATTATCAGTTTGTATGAAATGTAATTATAGATAACCCCAACCCTAATGTTGTTGAGCTCAACAATAAGAGAAAAAAGAAACGAAATTATGGTTGCAATTGCTATATTAACTCAGACTTTCTTTTTCTAATTTGCAGTTGGTGGCTTAATGGGTTATCTGAAAGGTGGCAGCCAAAAATCACTAGTGGCTGGGGGATTCTCAGCCTCACTGTTACTTGTTGTTTACAAACTTCTTCCCAGCAACTCTGTTCTTGCATCTGCATTGGGTCTTGGTAAGTAAAGGGCTGTATCTCTAACTTAATTATAATAGATTCAGATTTCCCATATAACATAGCTGAATTGTTGTTAACCCTAGTTGTTTCTTATTCGATATGCATCGTCCTATTGGGGACTTCCAGTTCTTGAATCCTGATGAGAAATAATGAACAAATGCCTTTTGTTCTGGGATGTATTTCGTTTAATTCAAGGGCATGAACTCAAGTGCTCATAATTAAATTTTCTACATAGAAGTAGATTGGTTCCTTTGCTAGGTTTTCAATGATGGCCTTAGTTATGGGAATATGAATAGTATTAAGCGCTAGGTTAATTAGTGTAAAGATGAGCTAGGGTGTGTTGGGGAGAAGGGTAATGAGAATGATTTTGGAGGAGGGAGAATTAGGGGAGAATGAAAAAGGGAATGAGTATGGGGAGAGTGATTATCTGTGTTTGGGAGAAGGGAATTATTACGGGAGAATGATTAATTGTGTTTGGAGAATAGAAAGTAGTTATGGGTATGATAATTAGGAAAAATAAAATAATGGGTATAATGTGAGTGAAAAATAGTATTTGGAAGAATAAAAATGTTGTTTTGGGAAGAATAGAAAGTGGTTAGGATGGGAATAAAAATTATGGGAGAAATGATTTTTGGTGGCTCAAATACTTGGAATCATCCCCTTTCTATTCTCCCCCTATATTAATGGTGGCGCAAACACATCCTTAATGGTTTTGCTAGAGTTTTCAGTGTGTTAGTCGTGGGATTTATTAGTTGTAGAGGTTGTAGCAATTGTACGTGGAGCGAAAGCAGAGGTGAGGAAACTCAACATGAGGAGCATATTGAGAGTTCTGATAATATTCCCTTAGGTTGTGGTTCAGTTTTCTTGAGTTTCCCCTGATTATGACATTGATTTCGTATCTTCTTATATTTGGTCTTTCTATACAATATCTGGTTCCTTGCAAACTAGTAGCAGAGCATGCATTCTTGAAATGGAATTCATATTTTAGGAAAGAATTTGTTAAAACTTAAATTGCAGACGTGGATATGATAGTGTTTTGGCATCAATTGGTTGCCCAGTGGAACTGGAGCTAGGTCTGATGTAAATTAAGCTGGATTTGGGAGAGTTGTATTGGAGCTCTAATTCTTTTTCATTAAAAAGCTGCATACTCATCTCCAACTTCTTTTTGCAAGTCTTGGATGTGGACCTACATGATGGATATGGTTCAAATTATTCCTAAACTGAGATTGAAATATAAAATGAGTAGAAAATACAAAATAAACCAAGTTTTTAATAGGTCTTGGAACCTCCCATCTCTAGAGAGTCATTCTCTAAGAGCCCATAAGTTTTCACTCAATATTTGCAAATCTTTCTCACTCACCTCACCCTCTATTTATAATAGAAAACCCTAACAAACTCTCTAACTAATTTCTCTTATACCCTTATATTATTCATAATTCATATAAGGCCCAAACCTATCAATACCGGCTTAAAGCACCTTGTCCTCAAGGTGGGTATACAAAAATAGAACATGAAATAGGAAATTGTTTTTTTTTTTTTTTTCTCTCTTCTTCTTCTTTGTAAACTATCCCAGCGTCGTCTGCCGTCGTCGCCGACCGACGTTTTTTTTTTCTTTGTAATCCATCCCAGCAGCCATTGCCGTCATTCGACGTCGCCTGCGTTCGCCGTCCGCCATCTGCCGCGCCGCCCACCGTCGGTCGCCGGCCGACGATTTTATTTTATTTTTTTTTCTTGCTTCTTTTCTTCTTCTATACACTATTTTCTTCCTTTTCTTTCCTTTCATTCTCTTTTTTTTACTTTCTTCTTCATCAAGTTATTCTTCATTTTCTTCAACATTTCATTACTTACCTCTGTTTTTTCCTCCATTTGTAGTTTATCATTGAAAGCAGATTGAAGAGCTTCTTCCCGAGCTTCTATTTCTTCTGCAATCTTCATTCTTCTTCGATTCATAGCTTCCATCTCTAACCATCTCTGTTTCCATGCCTTTGAGATCTCTTCCATCTCTAATCTTCTCCGTTCCTACGCCATTGCATTCTCCTCTTGGAAAATTGCTATCCACCTATCGAAACGTTTTGCCAACTTTTCCAGTATCTCGCACGCTCGACCCATGACCAGAACCGAACAACTCTGTTACCAAATTGATAAGACCCAAACTAGATTGAAATATAAAATGAGTAGAAAATACAAAACAAACCAAGTTTTTAATCGGTCTTGGAACCTCCCATCTCTAGAGAGTCATTCTCTAAGAGCCCATAAGTTTTCACTCAATATTTGCCTATCTTTGTCGCTCACCTCACCCTCTATTAATAATAGAAAACCCTAACAAACTCTCTTACTAATTTCTCTTATAATAATAGAAAACCCTAACAAGCTCTCTTACTAATTTCTCTTATACCCCTATATTATTCATAATTCATATAAGGCCCAAACCTATCAGAGTTGTATTGGAGCTCTAATTCTTTTTCATTTTTTTTTCATTAAAAAGCTGCATACTCATCTCCAACTTCTTTTTGCAAGTCTTGAATGTGGACCTACACGATGGATATGGTTCAAATTATTCCTAAACTGAGATTTGTACACAGTTCACCTTTCTTACCTATAGTTTTTATGGCAAATGTTGTGCCGTTGGGTTTTTGTCTAGGAAAATCAGTGGACCTCTCGCATTTGGAACCTTATTTGTAGGCGCTTGTAATGGCAACACAAGAAAGTTACAAGCACATACATTGTGCTGAGATGGCCTTCAGTAATCGGGATCAAATTGGGAGGCGATTAAAGGTGCGGGTCTTTCATTAAGAATCTTAACCCCGCATTCATCACCTTGAGGACAAGATAATACTTGAATTGGGAGTAGTTTAGGCGTTCAAGGTAGCGTCGCTAGGCTAGTGGTTATAAACTAGGGAACGGGATAGTGAGTAAAATAAAAGGTGAATAATGAGATTTTTGTAATGACTGTAGGTTGTGTTTTTTAAAAACATGCAAAAGAAGATACGAAGGAAAGTTATGTTTTATTGAGCATGAAATCAGCTATTTATACAGCTGATGTATAACAGAATTTGCAGAAAAAATCTGCTAGAAGCATAAAATATAATGCAGAAAAATATCCTAAAGTATAGGACTTAGTTTAAACTAATTTAGACTTTAATTATTCAGCTGGAATATTGCAGCATTTTAAGGCATAATTCAACGCTCCTCCTTGACTTTGAGGCTGCATATTCCTAGTTTTTGTCTGAGAGCTTCAAATCTTGCTTTAGGAAGTGGTTTTGTTAGAAAATCAGCAAGTTGGTTTTCTGTGTTGCAGTAGATCAGTTGTACTTCTCCTTGTTGTTGCACTTCTCTAAGAAAATATAACTTTCTCGGTGTTTTGTTTTTCCATGAAACACGTGATCATTATCAATTGAAATTGCTGCTTGATTATCATCAAAAATTTGTGTACTCTTCTTCTGCTCCATGTTCCAATTAGTCGTTAGTTTTCTAAGCCAAATGGCCTGATTTGCGGCCATTACAGCTGCCATGCATTCTGCTTCTGCTGTTGACTGGGTTATCACTTGTTTTTTTGAACACCAAGAAAAAATTCCTTAACCAAAGCTGAAACAATAACCAGAAGTGCTTCACATATCATCATTGCTTCCTGCGCAATCACTATCAGAAAAAGCATGAAGATTGAAATTCTTGACCTGTCTGAAAATCACACCATAGTCTACTGTGCCTTTAACATATATGAGGATTCTTTTTGCTGCTTGAAAGTGAATATCAATTGCACAATGCATATATCTTGACAGTAAACTCACGTCATGCATAATGTCTGGCCTAGTTGCAGTCAAATACATCAGACAACCTATTAAGCTTCCGTTCAACCTTTCATCAACTTTTTCTGCTCCATCTTCTTTGTTGAATTTCTCCTTTTGATTCATTGGAGTTGTAGTAGGCTTGCACTCCTCCATCTTGATTTTTTTGAGAATTTTCTTTGCATATTTTGTTTGATTTATAAAAATCTCAGTAGTATTTTACTGCACCTGCATAACGAGAAAGAAGAACATTCTTCCAAGATCAGTCATTGCAAAGGCATCTTTCATTTTTCCTTTAAATTCATCAATCAACTCCTTGGTGCTTCTTGTGACAAGTAAATCGTCAACATACAAGGACACAACAAGTATTTCATTATCAACCTTCTTGATATATAGAGTAAATTCACTTAGACTTTTTTCAAAGTCTAAGCTTATCAAGTGTGCATTTATTCTGCTATACCAAGACCTTGGAGCTTGCTTTAAGCCGTAGAAAGCTTTTTTTAGTCGATAGACATTCTCCTCGTGTTCTTGTACTAGAAATCTTTCAGGTTGTTCTACATTAATCTCCTCCTCCAAGTATCCATTCAAGAATGCTGGAACGACATCCATTTCGTATATAGTCCAGCCCTTTTGTGCAGCAAAAGCCAATAACAGCCTTATGGTATCCAATCTAGCTACCAGAGCAAAAGTTTCAGAGTAATACACTCCAAACATTTGAGCATATCCCTTAACAACAAGTCTCGCCTTGTGTTTGTTTATAGAACCATCGGAATTGAGTTTGGTTTTATAGACTCACTTAACTCCTATGGCCTTTTTATCCTTAGGTCTGTCCACCAGCTCCCAATTTGTTGTTGTTAAGTTGTATCCTTAGGTCTATCCTTAGGTCTTTTTATCCTCGGGTCTGTCCACCAGCTCCCACTTAAGCTTTTGTTGTTGAGATGTAACCTATAAAAATTCCTGCTTCTGATTTTTTGTCCAATTTGTCTCTCTCAACCTGAGGAACATAAGAGAAGCAAAGACAACTAAAAGTTTTCAGATTTAGGAATTTTGGTTTGAAGTCATACCAAGCTTCAAATGGAATTTTTCCTGGAAAAGCTTTTGATGGCAGTCTATTCAACAAAAATACTGCTGTATCTGCTGCTTCTGCCCTGAACTCTTTTGGCAAATCTTTTTCATGTAGTAAGCATATTGTCATCTTCATTATTGTTATGTTTTTTCTTTCTACAACCCCATTTTGTTGTGGGGTGTAAGGAGCTGTCAACTGGTGTTCAATTCCTGCATCTTCACAAAACTTACTGAATTTTTTAGATGTATATTCAGTTTCATTATCAGACCTGATCATCTGCATTTTTTTCCACTTTGTGTTTCAACCCAACTTTTAAACTTGAAAAATGTCAATAACTTCAATTTTATGTTTCAGAAATAAATCCAACACATTCGAGTATAATCATCTATGAAAACAATATAGTACTTACTGCCATACAGAGATGGTGTTTTTTGAGGACCTCCCACATATGTATGCACCAATTGTAGTTTGTATGATGCTCTCCAAACTTTGTTTTTTGGAAAGGGCAGCCCTGCTTGCTTGCCGTATTGATAAGCTACACACATAGGTAACTTATCTTCCAAAATAGGTAGTCCTTCCACGAGATCATTCTTCCATATGTAGCAAAGCATCATGGTGAAAATGCCCTACCTTTTGTGCCACAACATTGTATCATTTTCTTCTGTGTGTACCGTAACCTGCTCATCTTCAATCAAATTCAAGGCAAAGCTTTTGCCTTTCATTTCAATCTCGAATAATTCCCTGCCTTCTGGCTTTTGCATCTTTGATCATGCATTTTTTGTCTTCAAAAAGAATTTTGTAACCCTTTTCCAAGAGCTGGCTAACACTCAAAAGGTTTTGATTAATTTCAAGAACATAAAATGAGTTTCAAACCTGTGTAACTTTCTACTGCAACAGTCCCTTTGCCTTTTATTGTTATAAATGCTCCATTTCCAATTCTAACTTTAGAGATAAAAGTTGTGTCCAGATCTCTAAATAGTTCTTGGTCATACGTCATATGAGTTGTACAACCACTATCTATCAGCCAGCTTTCTGTGGAACTCGTAGTGGCAAAGCAAGACGTTGCAAAAAGTTGTTCTCTTGCTGCTCTGCAACTTTTGCTTTATTTTGTTGTTATTGTGGTGACTTACATATCTTGTCGATATGCCCAAGCTGACCACACTTGTTGCATTTTGCTTCTGGACTCCACCAACAATTCTTTGGTGAATGATTTGTTTTTTTACAATGAGAACAAGGTGGGAAATCTTGAGAAGATTTGTTGTTGTTGTTGTTATTGTTGTTGAATTTCTTCGTCTTCTTGTTGTTCTTATGTGTCTTCTTGTTCTTCCCTTTTTAACTGTTTTGAGATTTGGCCAACAAAGCTCTATCAACAGAGTCGTTTTACCTCATTAATCTTCTTTGTTCCTGAGCCTGCATTGCATTTATTAACTCTGCCAAAGTAATACTTGACAGATCTCTTGAGTTTTTAAGAGAAGTAATCATTATTTTTAAATACTCAAAATAAATCCTTATTCTACTAAATACTCTTAAAAACTACCTCTAATCAAGCTTTTGACTGCAATCATTACTTCTAAATACTCAAAATAAATTCTCGTTTTAAATATTAATTCTAAATACTCTTAAAATCTCAATCCAAACATCCCTTAGCCATTTGATAGGATTCTGGACTTCTGGACTGCAGATTCAAACCTTTGTAATAATATGTACAGTTTCATTTCAATTTTTCCTCTTGCATAAGAGTAGTTTACAATGATTGTACATGGTCATTGTTTTAAGAACTCCCAAAAAGAGCAGCCATTTGAATTGTCCAAAAGATGTGCAAAACATGGTAATAAGTCTAAACTAAGGAGAAAGATAAATGTTCCAGTGAAAAAAACAAGTTGCAGTCAAGTTGATCTCCTCACTTTATCAAACCCCGGCCTTTTGTTTAATGTTATTCTTAGTCTTACTATTTACAACTTCTCTTAATCTACAGGCCTGTCTGCTTCACTTTTGGTAGTAATGGGATCTCGTTTCAAGAATTCGGGTAAGATATTTCCAGCCGGTGTCGTATCGCTCGTGTCGTTTATAATGACCGGAGGTTACATGCATGGAATTTTGCGTAGTTCGCATTGAATGTATGGTGTCAAAAAACAGGTGGAGGCTTGCTCGAGCTAATATGTCTCGTGGTAGTCATAAACTGTAATCAGTGGATGTTCTTGTTTTTGTATAATCTTTTGATTTGGAGCTGATTTTGATGTGATTTTGACTTTGTTCATCAGGTCTCTATGTAATGATATGAACCAAGGTTAGTAAAGTAGACTGTTGAATATTCAAAGATTGTAAAAAATGGGTTTCTTGTTCTCTTTCCCACTTATGATGTGTTTGTGTCATCATTAATAAATGGGGAGAACGGGAAGGATGACCATTTTCGGTATTTGGATCACTGTTAATTATTTCCTCATAATCTAGTTTTCCCAAAATCACAATTTTATTCTGCACTCAAATACTTTTTATTTTTCCCATAAAACTTTTGTATTTTATTTTTCATTTACATCATACCTTTTATTTTATTTTTCTCATTATCAATTCTTTCGTCTCAAACACAATTAATTATTCTCTTCATATCATTCTCTTCACTCCAATCACAAATAATCATTCTCCCATAGTTATTTTCTTTTTCATTCTCTCCTTAATTCTCGTTTTTCTTATAATCATTCTCATTCCTCTTCCGCCCCTTATTAGGCCGCAGGCTTGGAGAAATTATTCAATGAGGTGACCAGGAGCTCATCTAGAAAATTTAATTTATGGACCAAATTTGAATTATTCGGAGAAATTTACTTGTTGTGTACATAAAAAAAACTAATATTTTAAAGGCCAACACGGGAGTGAAATCTATTTTATACGTAAGAAAATAACAAATTTAAGAATTTATTTGTGTATTAATAGTTATATTAAAAAAAAACATAAAAAATCTAAAATTTGGGGCTTGACCCCCTAGACCTTTTGCACGTGCCACTCGAGGTGATCACGCGAGTGCCATTCCCACATTTAGTTGATCTTTGTGAAATTGCAATAGGCAGGCACATTTCTACTCCAGAAAAATTGCCACGATGGGGTTCTTCTGATTTGAAGGCTTTAGAAAGAGAATTCAAAAGTTGAACTACCTTGCGGATATTAGGGGTGTTCATATTTTCTCTGAAAATTGAATGATCCGACATATTCGGTCGATCGATTAGTCAGTTTTCAAGGTTGGTCGATCGATATTGATTTAAATAATATAAACGTTAAAAGTCGACCGCTTGATTAATTACTTAATAAAACAAGTCCAAACCATACTATTGTTCGTACCAAATGTTTGGTGTAATTACTTAGATTTCACTATTGGCTAAAGTACTACACACCCCTAAACTTTGAGAAATTTTGTCAATATTGCCTCTGAACTTTGAAATTTTTAAAAAATATTCTTGAATTTTATGAAATGTTTCAAAAATACTATTAAATTTGGATGGAAACCATTAAAGTTTGGTTTAAAAAATGCTCATGAACTTTAAAAAGCATAAAAAATACCCTTAGCTTTAAGAACTATTAAAAACATATTCACTATTATGTTTTGAGTGAAAAATGTCAACATTTTGTTTGAATAAATATGTCATTGACGCTTGAGAAATATTAAAAAAAATCTTATCCCAAAATGATTATTCTTCTTTTTTATGGTATATTTTTTATGACAATAACCATATATTATTTGAAAAATCGTAGTCGCAATTTGATTAAGTTCAAGAATTGATTAATTAAGTACTAAAAAAGATTAGATTGTCATTGGGATGATTTTTTTTTTTAATTCAACAATTATTGAGATGAGTTTGAAAACTTAAATCGAGCACATTTAGGTAGAGATTTATTCATTAATTTTTTTTTTGAATGATAACTTATTATTAGGTGGATCAATTATGTAAAAACATTTTGTAACTCATCGGTAAAGTTGATTAGAATTGATTCTAAAACTTTGGGGGAGAGAGTTAGTATTATGAATGGTAGTATAAACTAGTCTTGAGGTTGTCACATGTTTAAATATTCAATGTGAATTTTGGTATTGTAGTTTTCCGGTTCTACCATTTATGTTTGTGTTTACTAAGAAATGTGATTTTTCTTAGTTTTCCCTATGTTTATGGAGTATGAGCTATTAATTATGTTTTAAATGAAATGCTTCAATCCGTATTAATAGAGTTGCTTTTTGAACCTAGTCTAGGTTTCAAAGAAAGGAAAAGTATGTCACCACCTTTTAACCATTCTTCCTAAATCTATGTGAAATTTTAGATTTTTTGTAACCTCCTACTGGCTTCAAATTTTTCCTTAATTTTGTAAGGAGGGTTACTTAGTGGAGGTGGATGGTCTTAACTAGTGAGTGTTGGGTTGGTTTAAATCGTAGTGACTTAATGTTGATTTTCCCTCTTATGTTTAATTGCATATCTATTTAATTTTTTGCTTGTCATTATCAGTTGTTCTTTGACTTTGTGTTAAAGATGTGAGTGTCTTCATTTCAGGAAAGATTGCATTATGCAGTTGATGCATGTTTTTTTGAAATGGTGTTTGACAGGTAGTATTTAGGCAGGACAAAATGTGAAATATGGATTAATATTATTAGAGGAATATGTTGTAAACAATTTATATTTTTTCTCTAATTATGTTGTGTATCAAAGTTATTTTATAAAATTAAGGATGCTTAAAAATATGTAATACTTGTTTGCATTAAATTTACTTTTGCATGTGTCATAGTATTTTTTTTCCTTAATTGTTTTAGAGAGAAATATTGATGAGGCTATGGTTTTGTAATCAACTTTGTGTTTATGCCATTGTTTGTTTTGATATTGATTAGTTGATATTTTTCTTTTAGCTTGATTAATAAGAGTGGAACTAACATTCTATTGTTATGTTTATTTAAAGTGAAGCCAAGGTGGATATTGTTATAATTATTTTGACTTAAATTTTAAATATAACAACTTAAATAAATTTTAATTGGATTAAAATGTGTTTATTAAATACATTTTAAGTCAAGATTAATTAAAAAAAACATTTACTAATTAAGGGATTAGTTGCAATTAGTTTTATAACTAATTAGATATTTAATTAGGTACATCCAATGTTATTAAATCCGTATAAATCCTTATTTGAAACTTATAAATATGTCATTAGTTCATTTATTCAATTAAGCTATTAGGTGATTTTACAAAATTGAAAATTAAATAGAGAGTGTATTCTTGATTAAGAAGGTTAGAGTGTATTCTTGGTATTTTCTTTTAACAAATTCACATACTTTGTTTTGGCCTTGTGTGTCTTTTCCCCTAACTCACACACATCAACATGAACATCATTTAATGTAGGTGTTACAATAATATAATTGTTACAAGAAAGCAATTCCTCACCGTCTAATTTCTTTACAATCTCATTAGCATGTGTTGCAACTAAACCACTATGCATTTCATTTTGGATGATACAACTTTCTACTTCAACCATAGGTTGAGTTTTTTAACACATAAAGTATCACTTTGCAATGAAAATTGAGAATTCGAAATTGGTTTGGGTTTTGTAGACATTCTTTTGAGATGTGATCTTTTTTCTTCCATATCTTCTCTCATCATTTCCAACATCCACATGTGGCTCCTTTTCCAAAATGTGAGACATGTTGCAAATAGCTAAAAAAAGAAAGACTTTTCCACACTTCTCATTGTTCACGCGGAACACTCTTGTCTATCACTCAAAGGTAGGCTTTTGAAAAAAAGCTAGATATATAAGAGAGTAAAAAAAAAAAAAATTTGAAACAAAGTAAAAAGATATTTCACCTCTAAAGCCGGCCAAGATTGTCGATCAATGCTCTAATACCAAATGATAAGCTCCAACGTTGCTTGATTTTACAAAACTAGAGGTTCTTCTAAGATCCTTGTAAAAACTCACAAATATGGAACACTCAACAGTCGATCCCAACCAAGAGTTAAGTTAGAATGATGAATAGACTTTTAGATCTCACTTAGAACCTATGATAGTCACTCTTAGATCCTAAGAAAACTCACTCCATAATTAGTTTGATCAAGACTAATCCAATGAATTGATTTTACATTCAACCTAAAACAATATTTAAAAAAAAAAAAAGACAACACAAAATGGGGTCAAGAAAACTCAAGTTTTGATATTAATATTATGTCCAAAATCAGGTTTCACAAGTCTTTTTAAGGCCAAAATTTCGTGCATTGCTTGGAATACAAAATATCTCAAAAAGCTCTTAAATGCACTTTGTGAAAAATAAGACCCATGAAGCCAAAAGTCAATTGTACATCAATTGAGAGGCTTAAATGCTAGAAAAAAAATGGTAGATTGGATTTAAATACACCTAACAAACTCATCTAAAAAGTCTTTAGTAATTATCGGCTTGTTTGACAATGTTTGAAATTTAAAAGTACCGAAATAAGAAATCTAGAAAAATTATTATTTAAAGTTTTGCATTGTAATTAAAATGTCTAGAATCTTCTTTTTTTTGCTTCTTGTACTCACTCTTTCATGTGAAGCCAATAAGATGGTGGATGGATTCGTATTAGATCTGGTTCCTCTATTTCTACAAGTTAGAGTTAGAAGAGTCAGTAAATTTATTTTGGCGGGCTTCGACAACCCGACCACCATGTGAAAAGACCAAGGGCAGTCAGTCAACACCAACAATATTGCAACCACTACCACGAACATCAACAGGTGCATGAGAGGACGACGAATCGATGATAGAAGCAGCAGCTTGCCGACCAGGCGACACAAGAACTAGGGTGATAGGTCGTCGCTGGACTAGGACACAAGCTAGAACCATAGCAGGAACCGGTGCAAGCCAGTGATGTAAAGGCGAAACTGGCAACGAATGAGTTGAGACGAGGAGAAATCTGAGGAGAAAGGGAACAAGGATTCATTAAAAATCACATGTCGAGATATAATCACCCTCCCAGATGCAGTCAAACATTTTTTTCCTTTATCAATAGGGTTCAACCCCAAATAAACACATTGTTCCGTGTGAAACTGAAATTTCTGAGAATTGCATGGCAGAAGATAAGAGTAACACACACCTCTAAACACATAAAGTTCCTTAAAACTGAGATGTCGGTTTGTCACTACCGCCATCGGAGACTTCCTACGTAAAATATGAGTGGGTAGACCATTAATCAGAAAGACAGCAGTAAGGCAAGCTTCCCACCACAAACTAAAGGCATAGAGACATGTGCCAATAATGTCAAATCCGTTTCAACACTGTGACGATGCTTACGTTCGACACGACCATTCTGAGAAGACATGTAGGAGCATGAAAATCATGAGATAATCCCAAGGTCAACACACATGGTATGGACTTGGCGATACTCCCCACAATTGTCAGACGGTAGAGTTTTGATAGAACACCCATATTGGGTTTTCACCATAGCCAAAAAATATTTGAAAGCACTCAAAGAGTCACTCTTTAAGTTTAGAGGATATATCCAAACAAAATGACTAAAATCATTAAGAAAATGCACAAATATCTGAAACCATCAGACGATGGGATATGAGCTGGACCCCATAAGTCAGTGTGGACTAATTCAAACATATGACGTACATGAGATTCAAATAACAAAAATGGGAGAGAATGCATTTTGCCAAGTTTACAAGCTTCACAAAAACTATCATGATCATTTAAGGAAACTGGTTATTCAAAATCTGTAATCAAACATTTCAAGGTTATAGTGGTCAGATGACCTAGATATTGATGCCAAATAGACTTGGACATCACATTTATTGAACTAAGACTAGGTAAAACAAAAGTAGAGCAAACTAAAGGCAATTTCTCTCACCGTACACAATCCACCGAC
This sequence comes from Cyclanthera cordifolia, assembly GCA_037832605.1. Taxonomy (NCBI): domain Eukaryota; kingdom Viridiplantae; phylum Streptophyta; class Magnoliopsida; order Cucurbitales; family Cucurbitaceae; genus Cyclanthera; species Cyclanthera cordifolia. The sequence goes on along the minus strand of JBBMEG010000009.1, from coordinate 2,786,570 downwards.
GAACGGTCCAAAACATGCACACCATTGCAACTCTCAACCTGATATAGCCCATCTTTAAGCACCCCGTAAAACTATGTGACCTGTACGAGTATCCTTCATAAAATAATTAGATCCATGAAATTCAATAGTAATATCATTATATTGAACAAGCCTCGAACGCTAATTCAGTTTTTGGCAATATATGGCACACGCAAGACATGTTCAAGTTTTAGAGACCCAACAGACATAGATAAAATATAAGACCCAACATACGTAATTAATATTTTTTTTCACAATTTCCAACCATGACAATTTCGTTACCTCCATATTCCGAGGGAGACATCATATTGGCATTCTTAGACGTAACATGATTGGAAGCTTCACTATCCATGTACCAGTTAGGATCAATAAGAGTCACAAGACACGCCACAAATGGATTAGAGCTTTGCTGGACATGAAAAACCTATGGATGAGTGGACACTACATTATTAGAAGACTCTGACACATTATTAAATTGTCGAGACCCTTGGTGTTGATTCGTACCATTACATTGGTGTTGTCCTCGTTGTTGACCTATAATACACCTGTCATTACAAATATTAGCAGTGACATATGCGTCCACATGTATAACACATTATTCTACTGTGGTTGGTAGAAGCATTTCCTCGACTTCGACCACGGTTACACCCAACGTTACTATGTCATTGACCGCGTCCTACCATGTTGAGAATTTTGAAGCATAGTCCACTACTGAGAGCCATTTTGTGTATTTACCATATTCACCGAGATAGACTAGTTAAATGAACTTGACTTTTTTTTTTGTTCAATCCTCTTTTCAAACATCAAAGTGATCAGTTTGAAGACGAAACCAGGTAAGGTCTGTTTGCCCTTGTGCATTTGCCACCACCGCATTGTACTTTTCATCAAGACCCAATAACACCTGAGAGATCAGTGTCCGAGTAGAAATTGGACTTCCAGTAAGCTCAAGATTATCTATATGAGTTTTCATAGTACGAAATAATCATTCATTTTTAAGGAACATTTCCTATATTGTTGAAATATATGTCAAAGATAATCCTCCTCGGCTCGAGACTGAGCTTCAAATAACTTTTGAACGGTTGTCCATAGCTCATGCGTCGTTTCAAATCCCATAACTTGAGTGGAAAATCCCAACAATAATTGGTCAATAGCAACCCACGCATCATGAATATCAACATACATAAATCTTGAAAAATGTGGTGCAAAGGAACTAACTGATTTGCTAGAATTTACAATATCGCGAGCATCAAGGGACGGTTAAACATTAACTGGCTGCATCGTGGGGTTAATCTGCACACCTGACGAAGCCACCACTCCGACTGTTCCTACACCAAACTAATTAGAAAAAAGGTTTGTACCAGAATTTATAGGAGGAAATTTTTTTAGAGGACATTTGTATGCTCCCGTAAGATGATCTACAATTTTGTAGGATTTTAGAATGAACATGGCTAGGTTTTTTCCATAACAAAGAATTAGAACGATTCAGTTTTGTACTCTGATACAAAGATAAAATATAGAATACTAAGGAAGAAATATGGTTTATAATTTCGAGTAAATTATATGTACAATGAACACCCTTTATATAGAAGAGTTGGCAATGAATATAATAATACAATATTAAATATCTACAAGATCTTCTCAACCTATTCACCAAATATTCTCAACCACAAGGGAAAATCTCAACATCCTAAATATAAAATATTAATAATTCACTATATCTCACAATTCTTTCCTAACTTACTAGAGAACATCTTTTGCGAGAATAAAACCATAAATCAAAAAAATTAAGAATCATAACTTTGGAGGGGGAGCAAAATCGAAATTTTGGAATAATGGTTTTTAGGGTGAGAAAAAAATTTGATGAAAGAAGTTGAAGAGACAATTTTGAAAAGTGGAGAAACATCATTTCAATTTCTTTAATCTTTATTCCAATAAATAGTTTTTTTTTTGAAAGACAAACAAACTATCATTCCATAAAACAAGTCTGAGGAACCAATCCTTCGATACAAAAGAAGAACAACTGAGGAAACAAACCGGCCTCTACATCTGATCTAGCCTTAAACCACTTATCGCACATGAAGCTTCATGAAAAGTGAACATAAAGAATAAAGAAAAGCTTGAAGGTAGAATAACTAGGATGTGCATAAGTCTTGGCAACTTTAAACTTTGGAAAATCCAAAAGAACCGACCTGAAAGTAATCGTCAACACACACAAGGTTGACTTTTGAGTTTCTTTGGGAGTAATCCTAAAACCATGTGATCCACTGAGGAACATGACTCATCCACATCGATAATGGGAAGAATCACTCAACGGTAGAATTGATTCATTCCCCGCAACATCCAATTATTCAACCGCACTTGCAGACCTTTATCGAGAAGTTCTTCTTTCAAATGCAAAGGCACAAAACAGTTTAACCTAATACTATGAACCAATAAAACTTGAAACCAACTAATACTGAGCCGAAAAGACCAACGCAAAATACAGCAGTAAGAATCCCAAAAACAAATAAACACCACATAAAAGAAAAATATTAACCTCGATCCACACCAGCCCGCAACCCGGACGAAATAACCACTTAGATCAAATTGGTTTTCGACTTGGCCCGATTCAAAGAGACCGGTCGGGTTGATGAAGAACCATATCAGTCCGATTAGACTAGCGGTTTGATATGAAACCCTATCCACCCAACCATACGATATTATTTCCCAACTGTTCAACTTTCTAGTCTCTTTACCTAATGCATAGATGCTATTTATTACCTTCTTCCTCTGACTGCATGCCATCAGTCTCTCATCAACCTCCTGTCCCTTCAACTTCTCCACGCGCTTTCCCATAGTGGCTTTGAAGCTGACCAATCTTAATCTTTACTCATGGACTTTTCGACTGGCACCGCTGAAGATTGAGACGTCTTCTTCCTCGAGTCATTTTCTTTCTTCCAACCGTTGATCAACTCGTCAAACATTTGAAGCCCTTCCTTGAACTTTGCCCTCTATCAAAGGAAAAAATCATTTTTCCCAAGTTTTTCCTCAGTCTATAACTCTGATTCCCTTTGTCGAACTGGTAGCTTCTCCGACCATAACTTTTTCCCTTTTTTTGCTTTGGGCTGACCATCCCAGCCTTGCTACCGTCGACCAACACTCCCTAACTTTCTCATTTTCTTCCGATTGATGCCTAATCCAACCATCTATACCTCTAACCTGCCTTTTACCGAGCTTCTAAGCCCACTTCGGTTCCTCTATTGGCTACACGCCTGAGATCGACAACGAACTTCAACATGTTTGATCTTAGGGTGTTTTGGTAGATTTTAGGGACAAGGAACCTATGTCCACAATTTAAAGAGAGAGAGTCTCATCCCAAGGTAAAAGCCCCCACACTGACAAGCTAAAGAAAGAAAATCACCGCACCAACGACCAACACGAAAGACATATTCATTTTCATTTTTATAAAAAGGTTTTCCTTTTTGTTTTGTTTTATTCTGAATATGAGAAAATTGCATGAATATTTATTATTATTATTTTTTGAATAGACACAAAGTATTTAGGATTGAACCCGTGACACTAGCATTAACATTAACATCAAATAATAAAAATCACTGCGTAATCTGTGTGATTGCTCAAATAATAGTTTAAGCGTGTAATCTTTTAACAAAAATATAGAACGTGTTTGGGTGTCGGGTTAGGATGGATTAGAGTGGAGTACATTAATGACCTTAACTCATCGCATAGTTCAATGCACTTTTTTTAATTTTTCTTTTTCAATCAACTATACATATTATATTCATTATTTTTTTTTTATTTTTTTTTTCAATCAACTATACATATTATATTCATTATCTTTCAATTTTATATAAAAAAAACAATTTTGATTGCATTACATTAATTTTTATCCTTTACTAACCCCACCCATAGTCTATTATTAAATTTTCCCTCCCAATCATTTGTTTTTCGTAATTTCTTTCGCAGAATTTGATGGTGAGATTCCAAAACGAAAAAAGCAAGAATAAAAAATCACTCTCGAATGGAGAATTCTATAAATTCTTCCAGTAATTTGTTGCGGATACTGCACCCAGGCTTTCATTTTGAAATTCATCAATCTCCATTCTTCCTCTTGAGCTCCTTCATTTCTGTTGAAGAAATAATCGATCGTTCCAGCTCAAGAGCAAGAAGATCAGGTTTTCACAATTCAGCGATTCTCGTTATGCGTTTACATTACATCATTAACCATTAACGTTTCTAAAGTTTTTTTATTTTCAATCCGTTGCGGATATTCGATTATTCAGGTTCGCTTTTGGCTTTTCCATTATCTTTTTTCAAGAATGGTTTGATCGATTTTTTTTTTACCTGTGCGTGATTTTCAGGTTTAGTGATCGAACCATTCCTATCTTACCGTCGTTTTATTGCATTAGGGATTTGACGTTTTTTTTTTTTTTTTAATTTTAATTTAAATTGTAAGTTTTTGTTTCCGCCGTATTTATTTGTTGTTTTAGGGTTTGCAATATGCTAATTGTATATTGTTATTGTAGCGGTGGAAGAAATTTATGTTAAATCGTTGAACCTCGTTCCATTGAATACTATGCTCGATTTGCTTTAATGGCGGTTCATTCCTTCACGCAAAATCTTCATGTGCAATCGCATCGTTTCTCTCAACCATCGCTTATCGAACAGTGCTGTGGATTTTCCGTTTCTGGGGAGCTCGTTCTTCGTGATTTTCGAAGAAATAGGTGCAATCGCTTTGGTCTCAGAGCTTGTGTTCAATCTTCCAAAGATAGTTACAGCAATGGTTCATCGTTGGGGATCAATGCTAAGCGCCCAACCCTTGTTGGTCGTCAACAGTTGCTTAATAATGTCGAGATCGAGTTAGTTGATGGAATTGATCGCAGATATTCTAGTACTATCGAGGGAGAGCCCAAATGGGGAAATCCTTTAACGTTACATCAACTTTCTTCCAGGGACAAACTTGTTGTTGCTGTCGATATTGATGAGGGTTTGTATTTTTCTCTCCAATTTCGTGCTCCTTCCCTTGATTTTTCATTTATGTTTCTCTGATTCCTGTGTTTACTAGTGTTTTGGTGTCATGTGACAAAGACATGAAAACTCCTACTGAGATCTTGTATGTTGATATAATCTTAATCTAAATGACTAAATACATGGAATTGTTGACTTAGATTAATTAATTAATTAACTTAGTGATGATTGAGATGACTGAGAATACTTAGATTTGTGCTACGTTACATTAGTTAATGACTTTGCATCAACATTGCATGTGCTAAGATGGCTACTTATTCTGGCGTGTGCATGATTTGAGCTGTGTATTTGGTTATGCTAATTAATTATTGCACATTATTGGTTTACTTAGTACTCTGATCTGATATTTGTTTCTGTTTGTTGTGTTGTCGTGTAGTTTTGGGGAACTTTGTTTCAGCTCTTAACAAGTTTGTTGCTGATCGTTATTCTTCAAATCATTCAGTTTCAGAGTATCATGTCTATGAATTCTTCAGGGTATGATTATGTTTTTAAGTTGATTCCTAGTGTAATAGTATTCAAGTTGTCCTGGGAAATATCTAACATGCATCAATCTGATTTAGGCTGTCATTTCTGTTTCAGATATGGAAGTGCTCTCGCGATGAAGGTACAACGTTTTTCTATGGATTTTTGATGACTTGGCGTCTGTATCAAGAATGCTATATCATATTATCATTATGACATTATGTAACGCTCTATTGTTTTTCCTAAGTAGAGCCATACATTTGACTGATTGATGGTTGCATGTGCTTCTAATATCATATATTTGACTGATTGATGGTTCCGTGACTGCTTCCAAGTTTTCATGTTTAAAAAGTAAATTTATAGCTCTGGTTAGCAACATATTTGACTGATCGATGTTTTGTACTAGGCATGATTAGCAACATCAAGTGGTTGGTGTCCTCACCCTTTCTTAGTTGAATAACTAGACCTTCCAGCATATTATGTCCAACTTTTTTATACTCCATGAGCATTGAGGGGTCTTGCATGCACCTTGACTATTTTCACTGAAAACCATCTGACCAACCATTTTCACTGAAAACCATCTGACCAACCATTTTCACTGAAAACCATCTGATCTTAGCTTTTCTGGTGAGAATTTCAAAAGCAAAATGGTCTGAGGTTATTATCGTGTTCAAAGTTTTGAGTCTTTATTTGGGTTACGTAATTGGCTTTAATAAAAAAGCACAAAATTTTAGTATGAAATTGGCATTTGTATACCTGAAGCTGAAGCTAGAAAACTCTAGATTGATTTTAACTGTACGGCCAGAACCTGTTCGTGAGATATTTCTGTCCATGGCATATGGCTCAACGTGGTTGCTAAATTGGTTCTGAAACTTGCTTCCCTGCTTTGCAGCTAATATTCGAGTTCACGAGTTCTTCAACACACCATATTTCAAGACTGGAATCTGGCCAATACCCGGTGCACAGAGTACGCTTCTGAAGTTATCGAGTTTCTGTCACCTATCAATCGTAACGTGTGTTTAAACTACTCCGAATTATTTTGATATGGTATCAATTTTTCTCAATAGAAGATGAACTGATCTCATTTGAACTAATTTTAGGTCTCGGCAAAATGCAATCAAAGAACACACTCTGGAGTGGATTGAGAAGCACTATCAAGGACTGTTTCACGAGATTCACTTTGGAAACCACTTTGCTCTTGATGGAGTGTCTAGATCAAAGGCAGAAATATGCAAGTATGGCAACAAATCTTGACTATTTTTCTGTCATTTTGTTCGTTGATATCAATATGATTAAATTTACCCAATCTATGATCCTTTTGGATTAATAATATGATTTAACATTGGTATGAGAGCAAGAGTCTTGAATTAAAACCCGTGTATTGTTGTTTCATCCTTCATTTATATTGATATCCACTCAACGGGTTTTCTCAAAACTTTTAAATTTACAAGTGAGAAGGATTGATATAATTAAATTTATCTCACTCCATAAACTTTTTGAAACTTGTGTTGCGATGGTAATTTAATATGATTTGACCATTTATTTCAATAAATCCCATCTCTAGGTCTCACCCAACCACGGTCTAATTGAATCTTACATACAAGATACAAGTCTATTATCTCATGGTCGAGAATTTATATCTTAACTAGTTGAGCTAGGTTCAGGTTGGCTTCTCTGTGCCATGGTCTTTTATGAGCGGCATCTTAAATTTTTGTTGTTCATGGACTCATGGTGCAGGTCGTTGGGAGCGACTGTGCTGATTGATGACAATCCAAGATATGCAATTGAATGCGCTGAAGCGGGAATTCGAGTTCTACTTTTCGACTACGAGAATTCGTATCCATGGTGCAAGACTGGGTTCGAGAATATTCCCCCCTTAGTCACAAAAGTTCATAACTGGGCAGAGGTGGAGAGGCATTTAACTTCATGGGTTCATTCTTCTGGGGCTTCTTAGAAATTAATGTGAGTGAGATGAATCGTGGTTGTAGCAAAATAGAAAATGGAGTATTTTTTTTATTTGCTCGGTTCTGGCAAATATAATATAAAATTGTGGGGTTTGTCAGTTGGAGCAGGATTACTTTCTGATGTAATTGTTAGCGTTAAGCCTAACTTTCATTATCCCATCATTTAATTTCCCTTTTAAATATTAACTTTTTTCGTTTTCAACAAGAAGTGTGTAATATTTTATCCTTCATTTTGTCTGGCTCATTTTGCTCTTCCATGAGCCCTTGCAAATATTCACATTTACGCGAGACTAATATTTTCACATTTACTGAAAAGGTCGGTGGGGGCAATGGGGCAATGGTTTCGTTGTTTGGTGTTAATTTAGTTCAACACCAGCGTCAAATTTATTAGAGAGTAATATCCGGGGGCTAGTTTTGATGTAGTGGGGTTATGCCAAACATAGTTAGTTCGATTGGAGTTGTAACTCTGCTTGTCCTGTGGGCTAGTTTCAACTAGTTGGTTAACCAAAAAAAAAAAAAATAGCATCAAGATTAAAATTATAATTTAGTGTTCATTGATAGCCTTGTGATTTATTTGAACATTTGAATTTCTTCTTTTAAATTGCTAATATAATATTAAACGTGAAAATTCAAAGCATATTAGAGTAATAGTAGAGCTAGTCGAAAAATATTATATAGTTTAAGCTAACATTCAATGACTTTCTATTAGGAATGTTCGAATAACTCTATAATTTGAACTAACACAACCAAACTTAATACTCAAATGCACATGGTTGGATGGGTTGATGGATTCACCAACTCAAAATTCAGGATTGGTCCGATAAAGCTTCTTAACACAACCGGTAAATATGACTAAAAAATGAGTTCTAAAACAGAACCTTTACTCATGCATGTCTTAAATCATCATATAAATATGTTGGAAATAATTATTAAAATCAAACCAATACAGTCATCAGGAGAGCACAACTCATATCAGACACCCAGTCTAAAATCAGTAGGAACCTTATCTTCTAAGCTCAATCTTAGAGCAATCTCATCAGTTAGGTCCCATACCCTTCGCTCAACCATAGAGGGCTACAACATCAGCTCAAAGAGCTAAACCCTGCCATACACTACCCAAATAAAGCATGCAAACAGTACAAGATTGTAGGGAGCTCTCGTCCTAAGCCCGATTTGTCTCTACACATGTTGCACACAGCTGCTCACTATGTCAGTAGAAGACCTACTCTCTAACTATCAATCTAGGTCTATATATGCCTAAGAAGATAGATACATCTTCTGGTGCTCGTCCTGGTGGCTCTCACCACGGTACAACTCAGGTCGACGTGTGTTGCACACTTTGTGAACTCATGTCAGTGATAGACTTCCATCCTGATCATGACCCATGATTTACCATGTGCTTGAAACTAGGCTTTCATAAGCCTCTACGACAAGTCTAACATAGTACTAAGAATGAAACTCAATTCCCACTACATCCTTAACCTATCATCACATGCAGAACACATAAAGAGACTTCATACAATATGTAAAGCCCGACTTGAACTAGGGTCTCATCTAGGCCTCTACCCTAGACGCATGAGTAAAGAGTCAATTAAACTAGAGACGTGCTCAATAAACTCATCATGACATCGCATAATCATTTAAATAAACAAGGCAAGTATCGGTCGTTGAATACAGTTCATGACATCCATTTATTGCACACAATTTACCTTAGACATGCTCATAATTACCCACAGGAACCAAGTTAAGGGTATGTTCCCTTACCTAGGCCGATTTCCACTAAAATTTGCTTAGAGGTGCTCGATCTAGAACTCCTAAAGGATTACCCAACAATAGTTGGCCAAAGGAAGGTTAAAGAGTCAAAATTAGCACTCAAAAACTTAAAAAATGGACCCAGAACATCGAAAATACCCGAATCACTATATGGAAAAAATTTCGGCAACCAAGGTGGCACGTGGTTCTTATGCGCAGGGGACATTCGAATGTGGCGGAGGCGAGGCTCGGTAGACGATAAAGCTAGGCCTGGGAGGCGTTGATAGGTTCAGAACTGGGCCTCAAATCCGAAGCTTTGGATTTGTCTTAGGAAACAATAGCAAGGAACACGAACGGTCAATGCAAAAGTTGTCGGCGACGCTGTCAGCTGGGTGCACACGGATTGGTTGAGTACAAGATTTATGATATTCTGATTTATATTGTGAGACTATGAACTCATGAGTTATGTTTACATGTATTTGATGTATTACTTGATGTTTTGGCCCACTGCCTATTTATGACTTGTATATATATTGTTTTGCAAGAGTGTCGGCTATGCACATATTGTTAGAACCACTCTAGGATATTGTGTATATACATATATTTTAAAATTTGACTACATTTGTAATTATTTTGTAAGAATAACCCATCCACCACAATTTTCCTAAATCCAATCCACGAACATGCTTTTAAGTCATCAAGGAAACTGATCAATCAATTATTTTAATATGAGCAAAATAGAATTCCTAAAGGAAAGCCCTTACAAGATGAACTATTACACAACCAAACTATCTTCATGTTTCAAAAGACACCCGCTCTTATGCCTGATTACCTACCTAGTTTACATACAACCAGTCATATTGTACTATTCAACCACTCAATTCCCTTTTTAGTCAAGCTAGTCACTCCCCCCTTACATTAACTATTGGATCAACATACCTCATTTCTTTGATATAAGAATTGTTAAATTGGCGGGTTAATCTATACTTGATGATAATAAATTTAGTTTAGCGAAGCAAGTGCTAATTTTATGATTGATAGGACTACAAATCCACATTATATAATTCAAATATTATTTAATACACTTCGATATACAGTAATTTAACTAAATTTCGAGCAAGGTTTGTCTATGAGAAACCGTTACCTATGATTTGATAAAACCTAAAACATAGTTTATATTATTCGTAAATTGTAGGCGAATTAAATACGTAAATGGACTATTTTTTAGGTTTTATCAAATCTGATAAAAATTAAATACAAATTTTTTAGGTTTTACGTAGATGGACTATTCGTAAATTGTAGGCGAATTTAAATACATATATAATAAAAATAATCGAGTTATGTATAAATTATGTGTTTTTTGTCCAATCAATTACTTATCTTGCACTCTCATCATTAACCACAAAATAATTAACTTCTTTATATTTTATTCACCAACAATTACGAACGACGAACTATTATTTAGATTTTATCAAATCTTAGATACTAAATTCTAATTTTTCAAACTATAGGGACTCAATGGTAAATTTTTCCAAATCATAGAGATTAAAGTCTAGATTTTTAGATCATTGATGCTAAATTCTAACTTTCTTCGAAGCATAAAAATTAAATTTATAATTTTTTGTTGTTGATAAACATAAATGTTTGTAATCTCTTACACATATGGCGATTATTTTTATCAAATATGTTATTTAAAAATTATTTCTACGTAGTAGAAAAAAAACTAAATTGTATAGAAATTGGGCTTGCCAACGTTAGAAGAGATCCAAATATATTGTCCATTGGGCCAAAGTATCGGCCCAAATTGGATCATCCTCTTTAGAAAGCTTCTCGGGTAAGCTAATTTCCCTGCTCTCTCACCTCTACTTGGCGCCCATCACTCAAATCTTTTTCAAATTCCCTCCACCAGTTTTGCTTTCAATCGCTTGCTCTGTAAAATTTGCCGAGCCCTTCTGGTTATTTGTGGCAATTGCACTGAATCTGTATTCTTTCGTCTTTTGTTCGGTGGTTTAATCTCTAAACATGGAGCGGCAACGAAACCAGAAGCCCTCTGAGGAACACGACGGGGCTGAGGAGATACAGCACGGCCCATTTCCCGTAGAACAGCTTCAGGTATCAGAATTTATGGTTTCTATGCGTCTCTTTTTGTTGTGTCGATTGATTCCCAAAATGCCTGATGAAACTTGAATTCAAGATCGAACTTCTTTTTTTTCCTGCTTCGCCAATTCGTGTCTAATTGTGGGATTATGTTATGTTATCTCGAATTTTTTTATAATGTTCTATTGGAAATGAGGGTTGGTTTAGGTTTCTGTTTATTAGTTCCCTGTAACGATTTTTGAGTTTTTGTTTGTTTGTTTGTTTTTTCTTTTCTAATGGTGTATTTAAGGCATCGGGAATCGCTGCAATTGACATTAAGAAGCTTAAAGATGCTGGTCTGTGCACGGTAGAATCTGTTGCTTACTCTCCCAGGAAAGAACTGCTTCAAATCAAAGGCATAAGCGAGGCTAAAGTGGATAAAATTATTGAAGCAGGCATGTTATTTGTTTTCTGTTTTATCTGTTTGCAATTTCCCATTTCCCATCTACTTTTTTGAGTTCAACAACAATCGAGGATGGGAAATTGAAATTGTGACCTTTTGGTTCATGGGTAACTACTTAGTTATGCTATGTAGTTGAACTATTGCCTTTGTTGGCTCTGTTTTCCATTTACTTGTTTTGTTCTGTTTCTTCTCTGAATCAACTTGTTGGGGCCAGTTTATACGTCACCTGACATTCCACCTAATCCTACAATATCTGAATGTCTAGGAAACTTGTTGGTCAATAATTATTAGGTAGGTGGTTACCATGGATTGTATCCATCATCCTTTAATATTTAAGGTCATCTTGATCATTAGACTATTCGGTGATGGTTGTGTTTGATCAACTCACTCTCAACAGCTTCCAAGATTGTTCCTTTGGGTTTCACAAGTGCTGGGCAACTCCATGCTCAGAGGCTCGAAATCATTCAATTAACATCTGGGTCAAGGGAACTCGATAAGATTCTGGAAGGTTGAACTTTGACGTTATATTGGCCTATTTCTTCATTTTCATTATCAACTCTGGTTTGCTTACTTCAGTTTTGCATCTCTTTTCAGGGGGAATTGAGACAGGATCCATTACTGAACTTTATGGGGAGTTCCGTTCTGGGAAAACTCAGCTTTGTCACACACTATGTGTTACCTGCCAAGTAAGACACTCTTTTTGCTCCTGTAAATGAGGTTTACTGTAGTGTGTTCAGCTTAAAATGTGTTATGGGACTGTTCTAACTTCAAAGCAGTGTAATTTCTGTTAATTCATTTCAAACAATGGACGTTTATGATGCATTTGGAATTGTCTATCAGCTCCCATTGGATCAAGGTGGTGGAGAGGGAAAGGCAATGTACATTGATGCCGAGGGCACATTTAGACCGCAGAGGCTCTTACAGATTGCAGATAGGTATGAGAGAAGATATGATTGAGATTAAATGTCACTTTGATGTTGTGTATAATCAAATAAGCCTTTGGTGTGATATTGGTTGTTGCAGATTTGGACTCAATGGGGCTGATGTCTTGGAGAATGTGGCCTATGCTAGAGCATATAACACTGATCACCAGCTGAGGCTTTTGGTGGAAGCTGCTTCAATGATGGTGGAAACAAGGTACTTTTCATTTATCATAGTTCGGTAGATATGTATTTTAATAAAACTTAATAGTAATGCTAATATAGTGTTTTTCGAGAGGGACTTAGAGAATTAAGAGGTGATGAGTTTTATGATCCATTGACCTAGAATTAACTTTTTTTGAGTTTCCTTGTCATCAAATGATGTATGGTCTGGCAATATGTCTCATTATAATTGTCGAGATGCGCGAGGTTATCAAGGGAAAAAAAACTAGTATAGTGTTTTAGAGACACTTCAGTTATCATTCAGTCATTGTATGGCATCTCCTAAGAGATCCATTCACATTTCATGTAGGTTCGCTCTCATGATAGTCGATAGTGCTACGGCTCTCTATAGAACGGATTTCTCCGGAAGGGGAGAACTTTCAGCCCGGCAAATGCATCTAGCAAAGTTCTTAAGGAGTCTCCAAAAGTTGGCAGATGAGGTAAGATGCACATCTTCTTAAGTGCCAAAAATGAAGTACAAGAATAACTTACTCTCTATTTTTTTGCTATTCACAAAATCAATCCATTTTGATGAGGTGTGGTTGCAGTTTGGTGTGGCTGTAGTCATCACAAACCAAGTGGTTGCACAGGTAGATGGTTCAGCAATATTTGCAGGTCCTCAAATCAAGCCAATAGGTGGAAACATCATGGCTCATGCTACCACCACTAGGTTTGTTATGTTATATATATTATTCGCGTCAACATGAACATGACTCAATTAAGACACTGTAACCTTAACCTAATAGTATGAACAAAACAATCAAGTTATCTTTCCACATGCAAAGTAAAACGAATTATGTTTCTTCGACAGGCTTGCTCTACGAAAAGGAAGAGGGGAGGAGCGCATTTGTAAGGTGATAAGTTCTCCATGTTTAGCCGAGGCCGAAGCACGGTTTCAAATTTCAGCTGAAGGGGTTACTGATGTCAAAGATTGATAGGGGTATAATAACTTCCCATTGAACATATTGCTTAATGTGTGTAGGCTCATTGGGGGCTTTGTTCTTTACCATCATGTTTTCCCCAAACAACTAAATTGGCTTTTGTTACCCTTTCTCATCAATCATTGCGTGCATTGCAATGTATGCTTGGCAAAGGCAAATGTGTGTTATTTATGCTATTTTATTTTTAAAACCAATTATCTTATCATTGGTCCAAATTTTATATGGTAAAAATAAGACAAAGATATATATATATATATATATATATCTTTGAACTCTCACCTCTATATTGTTAATAAAAAATATCATTGCGAATTTTTTAAATATAATATTGAATATATTGATTTTTATTTGGAAAAAAATAGAATGATATTTATTTTGTTTGGTTTTCATACAGAAATTTAAAAAATGAAACGTAATTTACTTTAATATTCGTCTTTACTTGTTTGTTTTACTTTTTAATTGATTTTATAACAACTAATTGTTTTAATTTAAATTATAAAAAATTAGAAATTTTGAGAAAAAAATATATCAAGACAGGTTAAAAACCAACAACTGAACCATAAAACGGAACCAATAATTGTCATTTATCGAATATTCAAATACAAAGTTTCTTTTCGTCAACTAAGAAAATCAAACCAATATATTAAGACCTCACATATTGTAACAACTCTATCCTTATCGTCCTAAAATTTTGAGGTTATTTCAATTCATAAAATTGTACAAATTATATATATTTCTAAAAATAAAACAAACAAAAAAAAAAAATTAAAAAAATGTTTGTTTGAATATTCTTTGACGCGAAAGGGAAGGCTTTACACACGCATAAGAATTTCTCTCTGCTCAGCAAAGGCAGGCAGCTTTCTTTTTTTTTCTTTTTTTTTTTTTTCGCTAACATAGTAGAAGTATTTTGTTTGGCATTTAATGAACAATTTACTTCTCTACAAATAACTACATATAAACGAGCTATTATTAAAATTCAAAATTCTAATCACTCAAAACAATCACTCACTTATAATCATTCAAAATAATCACTCTACGATTTTACATCTAAACACCCTCGAGAAAGAAAGAAAACAACATTCAACTAACTAGGGCATTAGCTTAGCAAACATACTACCACATGACCAAGATTCTTGTAGGACTAATAAAACCATCACCTATATTTATGCATTACAGAGAAAGCAAAAAAGAGTCCGCAGAGTTTAGGAATATGCAGAAATGGAGCAATTATACCGAGAAGGAAAACTCAAATATCAAACATCAGAAGAGGAGGCAATGCAATAAATATAAAATATATTTACACAAGATTAGAATATACCAGTCAATTTTGATATTAACTACAATGCTTATTGGATGTGGGGATAGTAAATAATTATGTGCTTCCGTTCGTGGATGTATGTTCATTTACAGTTAAGATGTGAACTTACCAACCAAAAACATTCTACAACTTTGAAGAATAAACTTTGGATCATGTCTGCTGTACATCGAGGATGAGTTGTTTATTGCAGAATGGAGTAGAAGTCATCAAGCGCCGAGTACAATGGCTCTGCGGCCCTCGGTCGCTCCACCGTCCCCAGCAGAATGTCGGAGGTGGTTAAATAAGGATCGCCATAGAAGCATAGATTTGTGCTCATCCTTGTTGCTACAATGTTTCCTTCTAAGGATACTCCTACAAATGCGCCTGTCAAGAAGCAAACTAATGCATCAGTTGTCATCTCCAGCTTCTGAAAAATCTGAACTCGGAATCAATGGGGCTAATAGATCCATTGATGTCTTTTTTTAATGAAAATAAAAAAATGTTGACAAGAAATTGAAAGTTTAAAAATTTTATTCGACACGATTATCGTTCATGACCCCTATTACACACAAAATTGAAGGTTCAGATCTTATAATTCAACCTAACTATTAAATACAGATACTCCACTCTTGTAGTTTTTTTTAGGTTACAACATTTCGGGGGTAGGATTTGAACCCGTGACCTCTTAGGTCATCGGATCAACACTAATGCCGCTACTACAGCCCTTGTTGGCACTCCCCTCTAGTAGTTTATGAAAACAAATTAAAAATTCAAGAATATAGTGAGGCTGATTACCAATACAAAAATTAATTTAGCTGTAGCAAGCATCATAAAAGAAAAAAAAAATTAAGCAACAGAACAAGCATTTAGGTCTAATTACTGCACGATCATGGATCACAGCTAATTCAATGATCTGATACCCTATCTTCATGAACAAATTACATAATTCCATGCAATAATACGAAAAACACAATCTGATAAGGATACCTTTGCTACAACTATATGTATAGCACATGCCAGAACCCCTATCTCCAGCTCGGAGATCCGCTTCTAACACCCTACCAACAGGACCAGCAGCGACACTACACCCAGCACCAAGAGAAAAGTGCATTCGGCTACAGAATGTCTTGACAGCTTTTGAATCATGAAGAACGATTATGAAATCCATGAGCTCACCACCAATCTAAAACAACCAAGGGAACAAGAAATTTAGACTTCATAAGCACACAAGACTCTTGGGTTCAAAGTCCTAATTCCATATCTTATAGAAAGAGAAGAAACCAAAATCGATGCTGTCAAATTATCCCAGAATCAAACTAAATCCATATCTTAAGATCCCCCTCAAATTTTACAATTGCAAGGATACTGATGTAGCCTAAGATTGGTTGAGAGTTAATTCACCAAGAACAAAACAACACTCTTTATTAATGAAATGAAAGTTATTCAATACAACAGTGATTATCTTCTATTTATAGAATACTAAGGTAACTAACTAACTAATAAAAAATTACCTAATTATCCCATACATCAGATACTTTGAATTAGAAGTCCTTTTACCTGGGCACCCCATCCCAATCCAACAGATAATATGGCTGAAGGAGCAGACCACGAACCATCTGTCCTTCGAGAAATTACCAAGCCAGTGCCAAATTTGTAAGCAACCAACACTCCGCCTTTAGCTACTGTCAAAATAGCAAGACCTTTTGCCTCCTTTAGTACAGCCCAGGGTATAGACTTTTCAGGATTTAGTCTTGAGACCTGTACAATTCAACAACCTTAGAATAACCACACTATACCTTAATTGATCACAGTATAATTTATAAATCTCACTGAGTAAAACAATATAAATTACAGTTCAACTTATCTTGACTTCCTTTAAATACTAAGATGCAAGGTAAGCATACCTGGAAGTATCCTCTTAGTGTTTTGGATGCTTTGTAGATTTCATACTCCATGGACATACCAATAGGCAGATTCAACCATCCTCTAGTACTTGTCCAGTCCATCACATCATGTTTAGCCCTTTGCACAGCATTACTAATGCTGTTAATAAGTATACCCTGTAAAGGATCAAGCCTGTCATAGCAGGCGTCGCATACCCTCTGTGGATTTCTCTCTCTAAACTTGATGGGCATTAAACACCTTCCCTTGGAACAAGCTCGGCAGAAAATTCCACCACAGAATCGACAATGATGCCTACCACGAGTGATCGCAGTGAAAGGGGCAGTACACTGCATGCAAATTGAAGAAGAACTATCTGGAAGCCACTCTGGGGGCTCAGCCTCCAAAATATCTTTATAAGCAGTATAATTAGTCAAATTCGGCTCAAGAAGCGGTGGGGCGCTCGGAATATAAACCGAGGAGTGCAAATAGGTATCTCCATTCTTTTCAGACCCGAGGAATGAAATACTTGAATTGGGAACTTGTTTATCAAAGGTGACATCCGAAGATTTATTCATACCAGTCAGTATAGAAAACATCCCATTTAAAACATTCTTTAAATTAACCTCTGGACGCAAACTATTTTGCTGTGGATTATCAAATTCGTCACTCGAGTCATAGCCGTCATCAATAAATTCTTCAGATGCAACAGGAAATTTTGAGTTCGAATGGAAGGGCGCAGAACGATTCGGCATGTCCCAGAGAGAATCGCACTCATCATCATCATTCTGAACTCTGTTCTCTTTAGCAACATTAGAAAGGGAAGAATATGTAACTTTCCCGTTTAGGGTAGCCATGAACTACAACAATTTCGATCACTAACTGAAACAAAGAAGAACACCAACTGTCAGTAAACAAATTACAAAAAAAAAAAAAAAAATAGAACACAAAAAATCAAGGTTTCCTTCAAAAGTAGCAAGAAATTCGACAAAAAATAATTTTCCAATCCAATACACGAATATTGGTAGGAAAAATCATCAGCGACTAACGCCGAATCAATAAAAACAAGAAGACGCTGAAATATAATTTAAAACCCCTTCTAGTTTCAGAGCCTGAGATGATTAATTCAAAATCTAGGGTTTTCCTCGTCTAAATATAATAGATAGAACAAGAAAACAGCATAGAAGACTACACAGTTTGAAGAAAATCGAAACAAAAGCAGAACGAATTGCCGTACCTTTCTGGTTTGAAGATTTATGTTGAATTAAATGATTTGCAATCTAAGGCTTGAGCTTGGGAAACTGACGAGAACAACGATGGCGGTGGCGGGTGAAAATGGGAAAGAACCGATGAACTTCTTTCACAGATTCAAGTTATCATTTTTGTTCGTATATTTATAATTTACGTAAAAACATATTTAATCGAAAAAAAATCGGAAAAAAAAAAAAAAATCAAATTGGTAGTTCGGTCCGATCTAACGTTAAATTGAACCGTTTAGAATATGGTCCGTTAGCAATTTATTCGGCCCAAGTTTTATGTACCAACATTTATTTTATTTTTAATACTGGAGGAGGAATTAGGGGTGATTTTGGACCAGTTTATATCGGGTTTGTCCCCACTGATAATCGAATCAATATTTTTCAATATTTGGATCCGAATCGATATTCAATAAAAAATAAATCACTAGTTCAATTTTTTATTTTGATTTTAATAAAAATTTTGGTTTTGCTTTCAAGTTTTTGTCTCAATCTCATTTTGATTTTTAATTTTATTTTAAAATTTTTTATTTTATTAACTATAAAATAATATTATTCATTCATAAGTATCACAATGTTGACTGAGAAATTTCGGTCAATCATAAATTGCCACACCATTATCTCAAATTTAATGACAAAATGAAATTAACTTTAATATTTTCTCAAAATTAAATTGGATCAAAAGTTTGTTTTTATTTTGAAAATTGGTCAAAATTAAATAAGACTCAAGTTTAAATGGTGGCTCAAATTCACTCATAAACAAGTACAATGAGTTAAGCCCAAAGCTCAAGCCCAAAAGCTCATCAAGGCTCAAACTCAAAATTCATAGAAGCTCTATAAATAGAGAGACTGTCATTCATTTACCGATTTAGAGATTGAAAACTACAGAGAGTATTCATCAAAATAGAAGACTCTCTAAATTTAAGACACATACAAGGTGAAGCGAGTTCATAAGCAAGTCGCTTAAACACGAAGAACATATATCGTATTCATCAACAAGTCCACAACCGATCTCATGAACGACCGATTCAATCCAAAGAACAAGTCAACATGATCAACAAGTTAACGACCGATCCGATCCAAATATCAACAAGTCAACGACCAATCCAAAGATACCTCGAAGTATATGAGAGAGAGAATAAGAGGAACACATTAGATATTGTACTTCATATTCAATGTTTGTAATTCATATTTTGTATTTAAATTAATTCTTTCATCAAATTTATACACACACACATATATATATATATCTTATTATTTATATATACCGTTTCATTTTTATTGATTATTTTATTAAAAATAGAAATCGAACCGATTTATTTAAGTATTTTTAAAATAATAAATTGAATGATCCAATATTATTTTAAAAAATAGAATCAATAAAAAAAATAAACTTGTGTCTTAAAAAATTGATTTCATTAAAATACTAGTTATATAATACTAAATAAAGACATAAAAGTAATTCATAAATTAAAAATAAAAATTTCGTTTACATCAAATATGTGTATTATTTGAAATAAAACTTTAATATTTTATTAAAATAATTTAACGATACAAAAACAATTTAAGATCGAATACATTTTTTTTTTTAATTCATCATATATTAACAGAATTTTTAAAACGTAAAAAAAAAAAAAAAAAAATGTTCGAAGAGTATTTTAGAAAAATTTTATAACTTAAAAATAATTTTAAATCTTAAAAATGTGATAGTGTACATTTTCGATGATTAAACCAAACCTAATTCGACGATCTTCTTCAAATTGTCCAGCCACCAAAATGCAGTCGACCGGTTGACCCACGATTTCGATTCATTTAGATGGTTTGGTTGGTTTTTACTTGCAACGATCCACTTCCCAAAATTAAACCACCTATTTTTTCACCACCGATATTTACTCATATTTTCAATTAAACCTTTTCTTCCCATTTTACCCCTACTCTTTATAAAAATCTACCACAACACCCTCGCACCTCTATTTGCCGGAGATTTTTCTGGAGAAGATGGCTCGGCCAGCCGTTGCTTCATCTTTTCCGGCGACGGTGGCGATTTCGTCAGCGGTGGTCCAGCTGCTCATAATTTCCGCCGCATTCGTCGAAGCTACCGTGAAACCGATTCCGTCAGAGGAATCGAAGCTCGACGAATGGATCGAATACAACATGAAAGAATGCGAAGATCGGAAGGAGAACGAGACCGGAGTCCATGCGCTGGACCCGCAGCTTGTGAAGGCGGAGGAAGGCGTTCGATTGATCACCGTTAGTAAAGATGGACGAGGAAATTTCACAACCATCACGGAAGCGATCGAGAGCATTCCGGTCGGAAATTGGCGGCGAGTTCTGATCTGGATCGGCGAAGGAGTTTACCGCGAGAAGATTACGATCGAGGCTTCGAAGCCGTTCGTGACGCTCTACGGACAGAGAGGAAAACGGCCGATCATAATGTACAACGGCACGGCGTCGGAATACGGTACCATCGAGAGTGCGACGGTGGCGGTGGAATCCGATTATTTCGTTGCTGTCAATATTGAATTTGTGGTGAGTTTTTCTTCTTCCTCCTTTGGGTTCATTGTTGTGGGGTAAATTTTGCAAATAGTGATAATTATGTGGTCAAAAGTTTGTGGGTTTTTTTTTTTTTTAAATTATTTGAAGTCAATATTAATTAAAATTGGTTCAACAATATTACTAATTTGAATACAATAAAAAAATAAAATGCAAACATATTTTAAAATCTAATAGAAAAAAATAATAAAAAATAAAATGCAAACATATTTTAAAACCTAATAGAAAAAAACAGTTTTTTTTTTTCAAAAATATAATATAGGGTAAATTATAAATTTTGTTCATGCTTTGAAAATCTGGATTTTAATTGTTTAGAGAATTATAGAATTTAGTCCTTATAGTTTAGAGAAATATTAAATTTAGTATATGATTTGAAGAAATATAATTTAATCCCTATGATTTGATAAAATCTAAAAAGTAGTCAATGTTATTCGTAAATCATAGGGAATTAAGCACGGAAATGTGATATATGAATTTTATATTTTTTGTCCAACCAATTACGTACTTATCACACCTCTCATTATTAAACACAAAAATAATTAACTTCTACGTATTTTATTTACCAACCATTACGAACAACAGACTATTTTTTAGATTTTATCAAACCTTAGGAACTAAATTCTAATTTTTCAAAAGACTAAATTGAATATTTTTCCAAATCACAGTGACTAAAGTCTAGAATTTTAAATATTAAGAACTAAAGTCTAACTTTCATCAAATCATAGGGACTAAATTTATAATTTATCCAATAATAAATTTTAAGATAATTTTCTTTCTTTCTTTCTTTATTATTATTATTTTAATAAAGTTTAGAGTGGAAACGAAACAAACTTCAAAATTTATAAATTAAAATTAGAGTTTTAAATCATGTTGATGTAGTAAACTAGAAAAAATGTGAAAGTTGGGGTATGTAAAAAAATGGTATGCAGAATTCAGCTCCAATGCCTGACGTGAGCGGAACAGGAGGACAAGCAGTGGCGATGAGGATATCGGCGGATAAGGCAGCGTTTCACCAATGCCATTTCATGGGGTTTCAGGACACTTTGTGCGATGACAGAGGTAGACATTTTTTCCACGACTGTTACATCCAAGGCACCGTCGACTTCATCTTTGGAAATGGCAAATCCCTCTGCTTGGTACACTCTCCCTACCTACTTTATATATACATATATACACATATATGTACATATATTTATATATATTTATATTTATATATCCGTGATTGTTTTGGTAGTGTTAAAGTCAAACAACTCGATAGAAAGTTAATCTCTGCATAAGTAAAAACTATATATAACTCATCACTTTTTGATTATGCAAGATTTTGATTACCCGACTAATCCATGATAGTTAAAATACAAAACTCATGTGTCAATTAGTACTCCCTCTATTTCTAGTTCCAAATGAAAAGTCTATGCCACTTTTTGATAACTACAACTTTTTACATATAAATTTCTTTGTTTTGTTGTCTACTTAGTACATATGTTTTTAAAAACGAAGTTGTATTTTAAAATATAAGATAAATAATTTTCAAAATTTTGTTATATTTTTAAACTCTGGCGAATAATTCAAATGCTTCATACATGAAAACAAAAATTATTATAGAGTAATTGAGAGAAAACAAGCTTTAAGTTTTTAAAAACCAAAACAATCGAATCCACTTAGGGGGTGTTTGTTTGAGATTTTATGGAGTGTTTAGGTATGAGAAATTATAAGGAGTGTTTTGAAATTTTTGTTTTTATAATAGTTCGTTGTTTGATTGTTTTAGTGGAGCGTTTAGAATTAAATACTTGTTTGTTTCATGGTTTTGGAAAAAGATTTGTATAGGTTGGTTGTTTGTGTGTTGGTTTCGAGACAATTTCTTGTTTGTATGGTGGTTTTGGTAGAGTGCTTGTAATACAAAAATTTGGAGCACTTATTTTGTTGGTTTATGGAGGAGCCCATGAACTTATTTTGTGGGTTTATGGAGCATTTATTTGGGCACTTAAGTGCTCCATTTTTTAGCTTCCCAAATAAGCATTTGATAAAACCTAACACCTCCAACTTAATTAAAACTCATAAACAAATACCTCCCTAGAGTCTCCAAGAGATGCTCCATTAGATATCTCAGGTTCGAGATCATGGATGAACGTAATTAAACTCCCTTTTTGTCTCATAAATCTTGACCTTGGGACGGGCGCATGCCAATACGGGGGCAAACACCAACTTTTGATTATAGAAAAAAGTACTAAGAGCCAAAAGGTTTAATTCAAGGACACCAATTGTTTAGAAATTGATTTCAAATCAACTATTTGAACCGTGTGTATGTGTGTGTGACAGAAAACTAGAATAAAATCAGTAGCAGAAGGGACGGGAGTGATCACAGCTCAAGCAAGGCAAGAAGCGACAGACGAGAGCGGTTTCACATTTGCGTATTGCAACATCACAGGCACTGGAGATATCTA
>JBBMEG010000009.1:2730691-2755119 GCA_037832605.1 Cyclanthera cordifolia | reverse complement strand
AATTAAAAATATTATTTATTAATTATTTTACTTTTTATAAAAAAACAATCTATTTTACTTTTTATAAAAAAAACATCACATCAATCACATTCATCTACTTTTATACGCCATTTTAATAACACTTCTCATCTCATCCCATCACATCTCTTCCCATCCCAACCCGCCCTATCCAAACGCGTCTTAAAAATTACTACATCCAAACAAGTTTTTGGTTACCATCATTATTTTCAAATACTCAAAATAAATCATCATTTTAAATATTCTAAAGACTCTTAAAATCTCAATCCAAATATCCCCGAAGATTTAGCGTTCAAAGGTTTTAAGTTTTTTAGCGAGGCCAAACTCCCATGCTTATCTCCGATTTTGGTGGAGTCCGATACCTTAATTATGATCAAGGCGATGAATAATGACTCTTTAGATATTTTTGAATTCAACATTATTGTGTTTGATATCAAGTTATATTTGGCTTGTAAAAGCAAGCATAGCTCAACTGGCACTAGTGATGCATTAGTATCCACTCGATCAATGATTCTAATCCCCGCACTACAAGAATGAATGTCTAAGGTGCCTTAAGCATGAATTAGTCCGTCGTCGATATCCGCCTCAGAAATCTCTGACCAATGCTATGCAGGAATAGGAAACGACTCTCGTTATGCATTCAGCCTGATCAATCGGTCCGTCCACAACTTCCCTATTTTCAACTTCTGGGATATTCGGTAAACTTTTATTATAAACTATTTGAACAACTTTCTAATCTTTTCCATGTTTTAGATCGTTGATATAGAAAACTTGTTTTGCTTGGCTGGCAAATGATGATTGACTCATTTTTAAACCAATATTGTGAAGTGTTTATCGTTCTTAAACCCAAATGAGTGTGATATCTTTTGTTTTTATTGTACCTGTTATACTAGTCACATCTAAATATCATTACTTTTTTTGCACAACTAAATGACGCTTCTAATATTTCAGTAAGTACACCGTAATAGTTGCTTGAATCGTCAGAAATACCTCTTTCTCCATGAACCATTATTCCACTATTTTGTGTAACATGTCCCGAATTATTGTAGTATAACGTACTCCACTTACTATACAAGTTGTATACGACCGAAATAATGAACTAGGTCCCATAGCAATTGCATAAAGATCATCATACTTGTTTCCGCTCTTGCGTATTTCGAGTACTTCTTTTTTAAACCAACAAGGAAACTTTTGTTCGTGTTTTTTATATAAATTATCTGATGTATTTATAGTTGGTCGAATCAACAAATGTTTACTATAACAAATGAAAAGAATAAACATTAATTATAGTTAATGTCTCATGACTATCGAAAGAAAACAATCCAAATTACCTAAGAATACTTATAAAAAAAGTATTTATTTCGTCGCAGATATTTAGAATATACCAATGTAGCATCTGCATATCCAATGGATTTAGGATAATATTCGATGCCTTGTCCAATGGTCTAACATTCTGTCTGTATACCCATACTCACCAAATATTTCAATATTTGGATTATAATTTTCATTGCTCTTCTGCCTGTATCCTAGTCTCCATCCCACTAAAACAAGATGAACAAAAGTTTAGAAACTCGTTCATCACATACTCTTCTGCTATACAACCTTCTGGTCTAGCTTTGTTCCTCACATGAGCCTTTAAAGTACATAAACTTCTCTCAAAAGGGTACATCCAACTATAGTTAACTGACCCAACAACCTTACATTCGTAAGACAAGTTAACAACTAAGTGCACCATTACGTCAAAAAATGTTGGTGGAAAGATTTTCTCCAATTTACAAAGAATTATAATTATTTCATCTTGTAGCCAATCTAACTCACTTGCATGAAGTGTCTTCGAACGTAAATCAGAGAAGAAAACACATAACTCAACAATAGTAGTAGTTATATCCTTCGGCAAGAATTTACGAATACCGATAGAGATAAGTCGTTGCAGCAAAATATGACAGTCGTGTGTTTTCAAACAAAAAAATTTTCCTTCATTCACACTAACACAACGTGAAATGTTTGATCCAAAACCATCAGGAAATTTAACTGATTTGATGAAGTTTAAAAATTTCATCCTCTCTTCACTTGTCAAAGTACAAGTGGCATGCAGTTTAACAAACTTGTCCCCTTGTTTCTTTAAGTGTAAGTATTTTCTAATTTTAAGATCTTACAAGTCAAAACGAGCGTTAAACGTGTCTTTAGTCTTTCTTTCAATATTCAATACGGTTCTAAGCAAGTTCTCGCACACGTTTTTTTCAATGTGCATGATATCCAACTTATGTGGTAGTAATAGTTTTGACCAATATGGAAGGTCAAAGAAAATACTCTTCTTCCTCCAATTGTTTTCAAATTGTTTCCTCTTCTTAACCTAAGGATGTTTACTCAGTAGCGGAAAATTAATAGTACTTAGTTGGTCTAAGATCTCTTCTCCATCCCATGATTCTGGAGGTTCAAAAAGTTCGGGCTTCCTATTAAAAAATTTACTTTTGCGTCAACAATGATCCATTGGAAGGTATCATCCATGTCTGGTATATGCAATTTTGCTTCTAATTCTAACATTTGAAGTTTGTTCCTTACAAATAGGGCATGCTTGATAACCTTTCATACTCCTACCAGATAAATCACCATACGCTGGAAAATCATTTATGGTTCATAGTACAACAACATGTAGTTTAAAGTGTTCATCTTTATAGACAAATAATTAAAGTGTGTTATATACCGGTAATAAGCTACAAAAATAAGAACTATTGAATTTACTAGTAATAAGCTATTGAATTACTAAGTAGTAATCCAACCGTTCATGAAATTTATTGGATTCCAAATTTCTCTTCACATTTCCCCTAATTCCTCTCTTTCTTCTACTTCAAAACAAAGTAATTCTAAATTTCTCTAAATCTAAACAAAGTTATCAATTAGAGCTACATAATCCTAAATCCTAAACAGTGTGCACATAAACAATTAAATATATCATAAGAGGAAAATTATATAAAAATTCCATTTAGCATGAATTTCTATCTCCTTAAACATTAAATCATGCAAAACTCACATTCTTAATCAACATATTTCAATTTAATTATTGGGATAATCACATTCACAACAAGGCAGCTGATTTCAACCTGGTAACTATGTTTCATTAACTTCTAGGAACTTCAATTACATTTCAACAAATAAAATAGTATGATAATCCTAAGGAGGGAAAAAGAAAGTGAATTACATTCATAGAGTAGACAAGATTTGAAGGTGTAGCTAAACAATTACTACCATTTACCTTCTATTGAATGACATATAATCACGGAGTAGATAAGATTTGAATAGCAAAAACTTAATTGGAAACTAAATAAACCTAACCTTCAATCTAACACTAATTCTTTATTAACTCTAATCATAACCCTTTATTCTAACATAATCTATACGGAAACCAAAATCGAAACATAACTTAATCCAAATTTAAATTAAACCAAAAAAAAAAAAAAACACTTAACTCTGACCATTGATCTAAGCTAACTTAATCTAAACGGAAACCAAAATCGAAACATAACTTAAACCAAATATAAATTAAACCATAAAATAAACACTTAACTCTAGTCATTAATCTAAGCTAACTTAATCTAAACATAAACTAAATCTTGAAATTAACATATAACACAATACAATAATGAAATTTAGATTTGGATCAAAACCCTAACTGAAAAGGAGAAAATAACATAACCTTGGGGATTGATCGGAGAGATTGAGGGAGAAAATGCAAACGGAATCCCGACAAGCGTAGGTGGGCGTCGAACGGCGGTGATGGGCGGCGAACACGGGTGGTGGCCATGGGGAGATTTTGGGAGAGTTTTGAGAGATTGAGAAAGGAAAAGTGAGAAAATAAAAGAAGAATCGCGATTCTGTATTCTGTAACAAGGACCTAAGTCGACGGAATAATGCTCCATCCCCTTAGCCTATTTTAAAAAAATAAAAACGATGAGGCTAAGGCGACGAAAAAGCAAGCTTCCGTCGCCTTAGCCTTTCGTTTTCCCCTATTAATGTTGAGGTGGAGACCTAAGGCGACAGAAACTTACTTTTCCGTCGCCTTAGCTCAAGCGTTTCTCCCAAAATTAAAAACAAAACGTCAAAGTAGTCAGTCTAAAGTGATGGCTCCGTAAGGCGACAGAGAAAAGTTCTGTCGCTGAAGCTTCTGTCGCCTTAAGCATTTTTTCTTGTAGTGCCGATTAAATTTCAATCTTATTTACACAAATTATAAAATTGATCTATATGATAAATTCTAAATTAATAATTTGATTGGAATTCCACCAATAATGCTAATACTTTTGATACATGTAACGAAAATATATGAACATGTTTCTAAAATTTATCGAGATACATGGTAATTGTTTAAAGGAAAATTCACAAAAACGACCCGTTAAGTTTTTTTAATCTCTATGATTTTAAGAAGTATATAATTTAGTCCAATCAATAGGGAGATTCATACCCCTGATCTCATGATCCTTCGGCGTTCACTGATGTTGTTGAGTTACTGCACTTTTGGCGCAAAAATGAGAACTTAACTCTTGTTTAGTGGGTGTGTTTGTTTTTTTGTTGAGAATGAATCATAAATACCAAAACTAAAGATTGTCCACAGGATGAAATTGATTTATCATTTTTTTTTGGCTACTCAATTTTAATCTTCATCTCTGCTGGCAGAGAATGAAGCGTGGATTCACTGTATGAAAATTCATGAGCATCAAGTCATCGCAAAGAATTATTAAACATTTAACTATTTTTCTTTCTTTATTTTTTTTGTTCATATTTTTTTAAATTTATCCATCAATTCACTAAATTGTAAATAATTTTTACCGTATTAAAAGAAATATTTATTATTTTTTAATTAAGTAAATATTTAGGTTAGAAAAATATTCATCCAAAAAAGTATTTTTAAAACTTTGCGTGTATTAATGTATATAATATAAAACATAAACAAGGTGAGAAATATATTCATCATCTCCATCCATATGTAGTGGAATTTTTTATTCTACCCACTTCCTCATTTTCCCCTTAATCGAAGATTCCCACCCCATAAAATATGATTGAATGTGAAAATGTAGAGTGATTATAGATAATAAGTTATTTCAAGTGATTAGAAATTTAAATTTTATTAATAGATCGTTTTGATATGGTTATTTGTAGAGAAGTTGCAATTAATACTAATTTGGATGATAATTTTTGCAAACAATAATGGTTTGAATATAATTAGAAATAAGTGATTATTTTGAAGGTTAAAAATAAATGATTATAAATTAATTATTATTTTAAATGGTTGGAAAAGAGTTATTAAAAATGAATGATTAGAAAGAAGTCATTATTTACGTTAATAACATGAATAGAACCCCTACACAAATCTAACCAAAATCTCATATTTGTACTTTGTGACAAAGAGTTTCTTAAACATTCATTAAAATTTTTATCAAATTAATCTCTCACTAAACCTTTCATAAATTTTAATTTCAAATTTATCATTATTAATAAATTTTCAAACAAGGAGCTAATTCTTTCGACTATTATTAACAATATCAATGCTCAAATACAAATAATTAATAATCAAATAACATCAATCTTAAAACATACAGTTAATTATACGACATTTTCATTCCTCTTCCCTCTTTTGTACCGAGCTAACCCACCCTATAATAGTTTAACAAAAAACTTTCAATTTTGTTTCATACATATAAACTTTATAAGTTTTGACTGAAATTATAGATTTTAAATTTTAAATTTAAGTCTGATTTTTTCTTTTTTTTAACCACCAATATTTGAAAATTCGAATGTATAATTGTTAGTTACTAGGTACATTAAAAATTACTAGGATTATATTCTGTCGTAGTTAAAAAAAAAAAAAGAAAAAAAAAAAGTAAATATATATGTATATATATTATGCTCTTTTTTTCTTCTTTTTTTGAGACATTTTAAATATATAATGTTGTTGTTGGTGACTTATCAATATTTTCAATTATATAGGTTTGATATCTATTTTTTATCTGTATATTTTTGAAAACTAAGGCGTTTTCTTTTCTTCCAAAATTTGTTTGAGAATTTAAATTTTAATTAAAATATAAAAATTCATAGTAGAGATTTATAGAGGGAAGAAAATATGTTTATTTAAAAAAAAAAAAAAAAAAAACTCAAAATCTATAAATCCGTAAACTTTCGAATTTATATCTATTTAGTGTACATCTTTGTTTTTTAGTCAATTTTTCCTTATTTGTCAAAATAAGCATAATTTACCTGACATTAAAGATGCACTAACGTCTACACTATTTATGGTTGGAGCCTCCACACCCTCAATATTGTATCGTAAAAAAAAAAAAAAAAATCAAAATTATGATCTCTTAAATATAAGTGCACTTATCATATCACTTAAGCAGTGTTCTTATCGATTAATCAAGGTTACTTGATCGAAACAAAGAGTTTATAAATTTTATTTATATAGATGAAAGCAAATATTTTTTAAGTTCCTCCAATTGATGTGCAAATTTCTATTTTGTTTTTATGTTTAAAAATCAAACAATTTTATCAACTGACATTTAAATCAATTTTAATTCATAAAATAAAAGAAAATCATTAATTATATGTCGAAATTTAACCAAGTTAATGGCTACAGTGATTTTAATTTATAATGTATTGATTAAGTGAATATGTCGGCCTTCTTTTGAATTAAACTTAAAAAAAAAGACTAAAAAAACATAACATAATTAAAATTTAGCACCAAAAATATTTGATTTTGAAAAGTAAACACCAAATGTAAACCACATCATAACTTTAAGTACTAGAAATAAGCCCTTTATTTAAAAAAAAAAATATAATTGATAAAATAATAGAGACTAAATTTCAAAGGTAAATTATATATATTTATAAGAGAATAAATTCTAAATTGTAAAATTATAAAAAAATTAATATTTAATATAAAACTATAACATACCAAAATATAAATTTGAATTAATGTTATAAAATATGTTTTGACGGTGGAGTGAGAAGATAATAGATCAATCATTTCAATACAATCACTATACAAGATTGCTTTCACTAAAATTCTTAATTGTTAGGAAATTGCCTGAAGCCAACAAATTGTGTTCTTGTTTCATCTAATTACTATAGAGGGCAAGTGTAATTTGAACTCAATATAATAACAATGGTTAAAAAAAAAAGAGGCTGTTTCTGGTAGCAAGGTGGCGGGCGCTCACAGGTTTCAAGCAAACCGGCGCTCATAAGTTAATTCACGAATGTTTAAGGAAAAAATAAACTATTCTTTTTAGATATATGATCAAATTTGAAATAAAATAATAATAAAATGATATATTTTATTTATTATTTTTATAATTTTGCTGAAGGTTGAAGAAAATGACGCTAAATGGCGTTCACGGAAATTGAAGCGAAGCACGTACCCACCGCGCAACCATGGTGATCAAAAAGCTGCTGCTCAAGAACTTCCCCTTCCTCCATTCTCTATATAAAACCCTTCTCCGCTTTCCTCTCTTCTCACCATTCAGTTTCTCATTCCCCTCTCTTTTTCTAAGGTAATTTGTCTCATTACTCTCGATCCTCTTTTATCTCCCCATTTTCCCCGATCCCCCTTTTGATTTCCTCCGGTTATACATAATGAATGAATCAATGAATGTTGTGTTTTCTTATTTCTGATGATGGGTTTACTTATAATTACCGTTATTTTTGTGGGCAACCAGTTAAAATTTGAAGTTCTGTAGATTTGAAAGAGATTGACAAGTGCCCTCTTGTCCATGTTTATAAATTTCAACTTCCTCTGTGTCTTTCCCTTGTATCTTTACGTGTTTCATTTTTCTGGTAATTCCTTCCCCTCTCTGTTCTTTTTTTTCTTCTTCTTATTGTTTTTGAATGATCTTGCTCCCTTTCAACTGTTGTTTGGCTTGTAAACTAAACTAATCCCCTGTTTCTCCAATGGAGAAAGTCAATTTGTTCTTGTGATTATTTCATATAGTTTGATGCTCATTTGGTTTCATTCTTTCACTTCCTGTCATGCTTGCTTATCATCTTTAAACTTTTCAATCTGGCTCGAAATGGTTTATCCCCATCGTCTGGTCTTTACTTTTCGTATCTGAAGTAGAAGGGGACAAAAAGGTATAAACAGAACATGCAACTTTTCAAGACAGTGTCTAAATCTTTTTCAAGGATTGATGGAAATCACATCTAAACCAAAATCCATATTTAAAGGGGGTGGGGGAGCGGGGTAGGTTTTGAAATTTTTAGTCCAGGTATTTTAGATGTAGATCTTGTGACTATTGAGTCATCAATCTAATTGCTTTTTCAGGTGAAGTTTGATTTGGATAAAAAAAAAATGATTGCTTACATATTTTAATTTTTATTTTTCAGTTGACACAATCTAAGAATTTTCTGAAATTTCTGTTCATCCTCCAAGAAGGTAAGTCATGGCAGAACAAGTCCTTAACCGTGTTCATAGCCTTCGCGAGCGCTTGGATGAAACTCTCATCACTCAGAGAAACGAAATTTTGGCCCTCCTCTCAAGGTATCTTATCTAGATCCTCTTCTTTTATTACATTCTTGATCATTATCTGGTAGGAGTTGAAATGGCAGCTAAAACTAGAAATACAAGGGTGTTAACAACTTAATGACTTTAATTTGTGTGTAGGATTGAGGCCAAGGGAAAAGGAATCTTGCAGCATCATGAACTGATTGCGGAGTTTGAAACAATTCCCGAAGAGAACCGAAAGAAACTAGCCGATGGGGCATTTGGCGAAGTCCTGAGATCCACTCAGGTGATAAGATTGATCTCTTTAGAAACTATGCTCAACTTCTCTTATTTCTGCGGCGTTGTGATATTTCATCTTTCTCAAATTTGAAGTTATGTTCATGGTTCAGGAATCCATAATTTTGTCCCCATGGGTTGCACTTGCTGTTCGTCCAAGGCCAGGTGTGTGGGAATATATTAAAGTTAATGTTCATGCGCTGGCTGTTGAAGAGCTTCAAGTTTCTGAATATTTGAACTTCAAAGAAGAACTTGTGGATGGAAGGTAAAGTTTTTGAAAGTTTCTGATCCTTTAAGTTCCAATAAAGCTGGTTTGGTTCTGATATTGTAACACTTTTTGGACATTGTAATGCCAGTTCAAATGGAAACTTCATTCTTGAGCTTGATTTTGAGCCGTTTAATGCTTCCTTTCCTCGCCCGACTCTCTCCAAGTCCATTGGAAATGGCGTCGAGTTCCTTAACCGGCACCTCTCTGCAAAGCTATTCCATGGTAAAGAGAGCATGCAACCATTGCTGGACTTCCTCAGAGTTCACTGCCACAAGGGAAAGGTAATTAACTTCACATTATAATCTCTCTTGATTCATTCAGTCATAAACTTATTCTAGCAATTTGGCTTGGGTGAATTGTTTTATTGCAGAATATGATGTTGAATGATAGAATTCAGACCCTGGATGCCTTCCAACATGTGCTGAGGAAGGCAGAGGAATATCTTGTTACACTTGCACCCGAAACACTCTACTCCGTGTTTGCGCTCAAGTTCCAGGAGATTGGCCTGGAGAGAGGATGGGGTGACAACGCCGCGCGTGTACTTGAAATGATCCAACTTATTTTGGATCTCCTTGAGGCCCCTGATCCTTGCACCCTCGAGAAGTTCCTTGGTAGAATTCCCATGGTTTTTAACGTCGTCATCCTTTCGCCCCATGGTTACTTCGCCCAAAATGATGTCTTGGGTTATCCCGACACTGGTGGCCAGGTTACTTTTGTTCTGACATAGGAAAATGTTGTCTGTTTATTGATCTAAATTGACATGTTTATTTATTTCTTTGATGAAGGTGGTTTACATCTTGGACCAAGTTCGTGCTTTGGAGCATGAAATGCTCCAACGTATCAAGAACCAAGGATTGGACATAACACCACGTATTCTCATTGTAAATTCAATATTTTGCCCACTTTTCCCTTAAATTTAGATGCCCACGCTTAAAATTTCGCCGATGTTCGATGACCTGTTCTTGTTGTTATCAGATCACCAGACTCCTCCCAGATGCAGTAGGAACCACTTGCACCCAACGCCTTGAAAAAGTATTTGGAACTGAGCATACCCACATTCTTCGAGTTCCATTCAGAAATGAGAAAGGAATCGTCCGAAAGTGGATCTCAAGATTCGAAGTCTGGCCTTACCTAGAGATTTACACTGAGGTAATCATGCTATTCCAGTTGTCACGGTATTTGATATCCAATGCCCGCTTCTTCGATTGTATACTAAACTGTACCATCCCTGTTCTGTCAGGACGTTGCACTGGAACTTGGCAAAGAGTTACAAGGAAAGCCCGATCTGATCATCGGAAACTACAGTGATGGAAATATTGTCGCCTCGTTGCTGGCACATAAACTCGGGGTTACACAGGTTCACAACATTTCTGTAAACTCTTTCTCCATGTTTCTACTTATTGTTTGTTTGTTGGTAAAGCCTCATGGTCTTGTTAATTCGTTTCCTGCTTCTATAGTGTACCATCGCCCATGCCTTGGAGAAAACCAAATACCCCGATTCAGATATTTATTGGAAGAGATTTGATGACAAGTATCATTTTGCGAGCCAATTCACGGCTGATCTTTTTGCCATGAACCATACCGATTTCATCATTACGAGTACCTTCCAAGAGATTGCTGGCAGGTAAAACGTTTAGTTCATTGTTCATGGTTTAAGTACGCAGATGGTTTGTGTTTGTTGTCTAATACATGAATTCTTTTGGATCTCAGCAAAGATACAGTTGGACAATATGAGAGTCACACTGCTTTCACTCTTCCAGGGCTCTATAGGGTTGTTCACGGAATCAACGTATTTGATCCCAAGTTCAACATAGTTTCACCTGGAGCAGACATGAGCGTCTACTTTCCTTACACGGAGACGGAGAAGAGGCTGACTTCCTTCCACCTTGAAATTGAAGAGCTTCTTTATAGTGAAGTTGAGAACGAAGAACACTTGTGTGTATTGAAAGATCGGTCCAAGCCCATCATCTTCACAATGGCAAGATTGGATCGTGTGAAGAACATAACTGGACTTGTCGAGTGGTATGGCAAGAACAAGCGCCTTAGGGAGTTGGTTAACCTTGTGGTGGTGGCTGGCGACCGGAGAAAGGAGTCCAAGGACAATGAAGAGAAGGCTGAAATGAAAAGGATGTATAGCCTAATAGAGGCCTACAACCTAAACGGTCAATTTAGGTGGATTTCTTCACAGATGAACCGAGTAAGAAACGGTGAACTCTACCGATGCATTGCAGACACAAAGGGAGCTTTCGTGCAGCCTGCCGTGTATGAAGCTTTTGGTTTGACAGTTGTGGAGGCCATGACCTGTGGATTACCTACCTTTGCTACTAGCAATGGAGGCCCTGCTGAAATTATCGTTGATGGTAAATCTGGCTTCCATATCGATCCATACCATGGCGAGCAGGCTGCGGAAATCCTTGTCGACTTCTTTGAGAAGAGCAAAGAAGACCCGACGCATTGGGAAAAAATCTCCCAAGCAGGCCTC
Organism: Cyclanthera cordifolia; assembly: GCA_037832605.1. NCBI lineage: Eukaryota > Viridiplantae > Streptophyta > Magnoliopsida > Cucurbitales > Cucurbitaceae > Cyclanthera > Cyclanthera cordifolia. Next base: position 2,743,593 of record JBBMEG010000009.1, on the reverse strand, counting down.
AAGCGTATCCATGAGAAGTAATTACTTCAAACTTCCCTTGAAATCAATCTTCGGTCACTTGATCTTATGAAATCCTTACAATGTTCATCAACTGTACATATGCAGGTACACGTGGCAAATATACTCAGAGAGGTTACTAACACTGACGGGAGTTTATGGATTCTGGAAGCACGTCTCGAACCTTGACCGCCTTGAGAGCCGTCGTTATCTGGAAATGTTTTACGCACTCAAGTATCGTAAGCTGGTATGGTAGATTCATGATACAAAATCTTTAGTTACAATGTAACTTAAATTGATTGATTGCAATTTAAATGTCTGCAGGCTCGATCTGTGCCAGTGGCCGTGGATGAGTGAGAAAGGTTGTAAGAAATGCAAGAGGGGGAGCATTGGTAATGGAGAAAAGAGTGCTTTCTTTCTGATTCCTAGAGAAGTTAATAAAAGGGCTTTGCGGAGATGCTTCCTGCAAATGTGAATAATGCGAAGAAGAGTTTCGTTTTTTTTTTGTTACTGCCTTTTATTCTGGACTTTTAAAAGGTTTGAGTTGTCTGGTATTTTGTTGTAATAACAATTGGTTCAGTTTGTCAAATTAGATTACCAATGTTCAAAGTAATCTTTATGTTTTATTTTTAATACAGAGTATTAACCCATAAACTCTTGAAACATAAGCGAAAACTTCATTGGCAAAGATTGTATAATGATAATTGTGTTGTGTTCATTGTACTAGTTGAAACATTGTTAACACCTTAATCGGAGAAGATTTGCTAATATGCTTTAACACATACAAAGGGTACATGTTATTGCAACATACTATTAGTTATGCTCACCCATTAATGTAAACAACTTAGACTTTTACCTAATGCATGAAAACACTACTAAAGAATATAACAATATATGGATATTTTGACGTGTGAAAAGAAAAGGTAAGTTTGTCCATTGAAACAAAATCTTTAATTTTTTTTTAAAAAAATAATCAATAGTTGATGATCCAAAGTCCTAAAAGAATCATGAATTGGTTCTGAAAATTAAAATCTTCATCCAAAAAAATAGTAACTTCCGTCTCTAATATTTTAGAATTTTTTTTTATATAAATATCAATTTTGATCTTAAATGCATAACGGAAATATTAGTAAATGACTATTTTAAATTTATATTAGAAAAATGACTACTTTTTTAATGAATTTAAATTAGTGTCTAATATAAAATTTTGTGTAGAGAGAAATGTTTTCCCTAAATATTCTTTTAATTTTATTATTAAATAGAAAAAATAAATTTAATTAAATTATCCATCAATCATAGATTTAAGTAACCAAAATATTGAATGATAACATAATTGACAACTCCACACCTCTTTATATTAATTTGTCTTCCGTGTCAAAAAGTTACAATTTGGCCATTGATGAGGTATTCAAATGCATGGTAGGATATTTGAAGAACTTTTTGAAAAGGTTAATGCAATTTTCCATGGCATCCTCCATTGTGATTATGAGATCGAAAGATCTGAAAATCTTCACAAACTGTTGTTGATTGAGATTGCCGGAGTTCATGTCAAACCGCTTGAATTTTTTAGGTTGATGTTTTACCTAATTAAATTGAATAGAAGACATGGATGCCAAACTTCTCCAGCACAAAAATTGATGAAGATTTTTAGAGTTCTAAAATTAATCTATGACAGATTTGTGAGTTTTGTGCTCGTGATGTACAACAGGTTCACAAACGTAATCGGTGGTGTTTATCTAGCGCCGGATTTCAACAGAATTGATGGCACTTTTCCATATTGAAAACAAGTATTGAAACCCCTCATGGGTTCGTGATGTACAAGGGATGATCACTAAAGACTCGGAACAAAAAAGCAAATTTTTCTATGTCATATTCGTTGTAGAAGGGAGTAGACCTTTCCATGCTCACAGAAAATGGTGCCGAAAAATAAGTAAAGTTATAACCTTAAAGGAGAATCACGATGTATCATGGATGTACAACAAATTCTCGAGCAGGATGTACCCTAGAGCGACTTGGAAGCTTAGACAAAAAAACAGAGTTCGTGTGACTGATAGAGAGGGGAGACCTTCAATGAGGCTTTCGTAGGAGTCGCCACCAATAGGTAGAGTGGAACTCGAGTGTAATCACAAGTTTGAAGAGAAGTAATTTTGCGGGGGTCAATACCCAGTGTGAAACTGAGAAGTGATAGCTTTCTAGACTCTTCACTTTCCTTCAAAGATCAAACGATCCATGAGATAAGATACCTCATCTCATCTTATTATTTCATCTTTAAGTACACCAGATCCTATCACATGTACTTTCTTGGTATGTAGGGTTTTTTTTTTTTTTTTTTTTTTTTTTCTCTTTTTTGAAAAAAAAAGATGGGGGCTCAACCACTCAGATTGCTGTTCTTTTTTTTGTTAACTTTGTTTAAGTATTAAGTCGCAATTTTGTGATGTACTCTGGGATATGAATGTACAAAAATATCCAAAGATCTTTTTAAAAAAATATATATCCAAAGCATTTTTAAACAAACACAAACGTTGAAAATTTTGTTTAATGATGGTCATGTTAGTTTTTTTAAATGGTAAAAAAGATTAGTGATATTTTTGTCCATAATAATTCTCTAAAGAAAACTTAAAAAAAGAAGACATAGATTGAAATGCTAAATAAGTTTAAGCTCGAAGACATAATCTCTTTGTTTTTAAGCTCAATAAAACACTATTTTTATAGAGGTTTGTAATTGATCAAGAAACACAAATCCATGGAAAGAATTCATACAAAACATCCTAGACCCCATGTATCTAAAAACAATTATGAAAAGACCTTCCGCCAACAAGAATTCCAATATTCAAGTATCTTGTTTCTTCAAAAAATAAATATTTCTCAAAAAGTATGTCATTTAGTTTATCTTCTCTAACTTGTTTCTTCCATGAATCCTATAGATGTTGATCTTCTTCTAACCTATTGTATAAACAAAATAAAATAGTAATTTGAGGAAAAATAGTTGTAAATTGCTAAAAAAAATAGTATTAAAATTTTCATATCGATAACTTGAGTAAAATTTATATTCCCTTTTGTTTTCCTTGTCCTTTACAAGTACGTACATTATGGTCGTCTATTATGTACTTGTTGCATCGAGTTATACCTACTATTTTCGTTATTTTAGAAGAAGTTGACGAATTGACAATATCTCTTTTTCATATTCTTTTTGGTCTTCCAGGTGGCCTCTTAATAAAAACGGAAGAATAAGTTTTTGATAAGGCAATCCTAATTCTTAGCCCAAAGATCCAAGCTTATAATGAAGCAAGAACCCTTGAGTCTAAGAGATTAACACCTCCTTATGGATTTGGAACAACCAAGAGGAAAAAGACTAGAATTTTGATTATCTATTTGATGGAAGATCTAGAAGCAAGATATGAAAGATCTTATTCTAGATTGAGTCACTCCACAATCAAACTTGACCAAGGTTCGATTAAATGGTGTTGATGCCGAAAAATAATCTACGAATATCCACAGTACGATTAGTATTACTGAGGATGAATAGCCTGCAAAAAAGAACAATTTAGGACACACCAGTGTGGTGTGAGCCCCAGGGCCTCCAATGCCTAAGTTAGTAGAAGTTTCAGGAGAGTAAATTTAGAGGACTTTTAGAACTTAGAATGACTTGAGAATACTTAACATAGTTTTGCTTAGGATTCGCCTTCCTTGAAATGGAGAATGATTTGACGTCTTATAGTAGTCGGTTTCGTAACCGCTGCAGCTCATTTATGGGCGGCTTAATGGCCGACCGTTGGAAACGTCCGTCATTAAACCAGGATTGAATACCGACGTAACTCCTGACCGTTACCCTTTGGAGGTTTAACTGTTTTGACTCAGAAGTTACTTGGACTCGATCGACTCTTCAGAGAGTCCTGACCTCCACGAATTTCCCCCTAGGGGGTGTTTGCTTTCTTTTGCCAGACCCGAGAGAGTCGAGGCTGCAAGGGCTGACCCCTAGGGGTCAAGGCCTTTCTTGGCCGACCGATAAGGGGGCCGAACTTACTTGGCCTCCATTTGACCGACCCCTAGAGGGTCGATGTTGGCTTGGCCAACCTCTGGGTGGGGTCCCAGCCTTCTCCGAGTATTCCGGGATAATTTGGCATACAACATTACCCCCACTCTTCATTTTCGAGCTTTCGGAGTTGTCGAATTTTGAAGAGTAGTTTAGCCAATTGCTTTTTCCAACGTCTGGCTGTTACAGAGTCATCTTTTTATGTTTTATGGAAGGATCATTCTTAAATTTTACTTAGGTCATATTCTTTTTAAGAATATATTTTCCTAAATAATATCCAAAAAATAACATTTTTTAAGGTTATGGAAAAGATTTGTTCTAAGAATAATAATATTAACAAGGCCATAGTCTTATTTCTAAGAATATATTTTTGCAAGATAATATTTACATTCAAAGAAAAATCACCTAAGGAAAATATTTATCCTTAGAGATTTTCCATAACTTATCTTTTCCATAAAAACACCATTCCAAAACTTCTTAACCCTTTTGGCCGAAAATTGCCTATCACTTGGCTACAATTTTTTATTTTTCCAAAGTGTGGAGAGAGACTTGCTTTGCGTTTTGAATTTTTGAAAAGCATCCACTGTAGCTAGGCTTTTCGGTATGTACACTACAAGATTCAACAGCTAAGGCGACGAAAAAATCTGTCACCTTAACCATCATTGTCTGTCGCCTTAGCCTACGACGACGTAAAAAGTTCCGTCGCTAGTTTCGCGCCTTCTCATCGTCGCCTTAGCCTAAAATGACGGAAAAAGAATTCTGTCGCAGTTTGGTACCCATCGGTGACGAAAGAGTAATTTGTCGCACTTAGACACCTAAGGCGACGACGATTGTCTCTGTCGCCTTAGACTCATAAGGCGACAGAGCACTTCCGTCGCCTTAGGTGATCTTGTTTAAGGTTTCTAAGGCGACGAAGTATGTTTCCGTCGCCTTAGATGTTTACGATGACAATGTTCTTCTGTTTTTTTTTAAATCAATTATTTTGTTTGTGATTCGGTTTTTTAAAAGAAAATATAACTTCAAAATCCAAAGACATAAACAGAATTCAACACTAAACATTTCCAGTAATATAGACATTTAATACAAATAAAGTCTTGAAATTGAATGTAAAATAAAGTAATGTTAAACAAATATCCAAGAAATGAAAGGTAAATAAAAGTTTACAACTTTCTTTATAGATGACATTTTTTAAATGTAAAAAAACCTCCAAACATCCTAGAGATAACACGATCGAGATGGGATGGCATGCATACAGGTTCGATCCAGTTTGACCTACAATAAGCCAGAATAATATGAATGTTAGAAAAACTTGAATATCGAGAATAGAACAGAAACTAAATTATTTCTAGAAATTTCAACATGACAGCGTATTTTGAATTTACCCAAAAGTTTTAAACTTGTAAAAAGAACATATATTTAAAAATAAAAGTTATATCTTTACTGCAGGATGGCTAGAACAAAATTTAAACAAGTTTGTAATCAATATTAAAAAATGAAGCAAAAACTTTACCTTTTTACTTAGATGACGAGCCACCACCGTCGAGTCTCTTCAATATTTTACTGCCATAAACATAAACAAAGTACAAATGCATCTATTGTATGAATAAGGCTAGCATTACTACAAGACAGCCATAAAAAGCAAACAAGTTAATATAAAAAATCGGTCCAAATCGACGAAATGAACCAAATCGGTTGGTTTGATTCGAATTTTACTTAATCTAAACCAACGATCGGTTTTCAAAATCGATTAACATCGGTTCAGTTTTCGCTTCCAAGAATTGAAAATCTGAAGGAACAAAACCGATTTTCACTTGTTGCATTCCATTTAAATTTTGTTGATTTTATTAATCCATTTCACTTCTTTATTACAAACAAACCCCTCCTTATAAAAAATTAATAGCAATACACCCAATTTTGCAAACAAATGCCTACTAAAAAAATAATGGTAATACACTCTAGTTATCTATAGTATAAAGAAAGCACAAAAACAAAACAAAAGACAAAGAATTGTAACAAAATTCTCGAACAACAACTATAAACAAGAATAGATTGAAAATGGTTTTTCTTAATCATCATTATTTAGATCAAGAAATAAGATAACAATGTTCATCAAAATTCATTATCCACTCTTGCCAACGAAAAAAAAAACTCTAACATTATGAAATCAGATTCCAAACAATTCGATAAACACAAACAAATTGACTAATATAATTAACAAGAACTCAAAACTAAGTAGTACCGAGTTAGAAGTTTGGAGATGACGAAGATTGACAGAGGAGCAGTGACGGAGGAGGAGTGGCGGCGGTGGTGGGGGTGGGGGGGGGTGAGATTTTGAGAGAGTTTTTAGGGTTTGAGGGGAGGGAAAGTGAAAAAAAGAAAAAAAGAGGGCGATTTTGTGTTCTGTAATAGAGGCTACGGCGACGGAAACAAGTTTCGTCGCCTTAGCCTCTTTAAAAAATAAAAATGTAGGTTACAACGACAGAACTATAATAATTCGTTGCCTTAGCTTTCCATTTTCCCCCCACATGCATTTTCGCTTTTGAGGGGAAAATGAAACTTTGTGCGGGGACCTAAGGCGACGACGGTTGTTGCGTCGCCTTAGGCTCTTTTAAAATTAAAGAAGGATGTAAGGCTAATGCGACAGAACTTTAAGACTCTGTCGCCTTAGCCTTTCGGTTTCCCCCATTTTTGATTTTGAGAGGAAAAATGAAACATTTTTGGGGATCTACGGCGATGCAGCCACTGTTCGTCACCTTAGCCTCGCCATTTTTCCAAAACCAAAAAACAAAACGTCAAGCCTGAAGCGATGAACGCGGGCTGCGTCGCCGTAACTCAAAGCTAAGGTGACGGAAGACAAGTTCTGCCGCTGTAGTCTGGGGTTGAAGCGACATAACATGATTTGCATCGCTGTACGTTGAGAGACAAACACTTTGTCGACTTTAACTGAGAGGCTAAGGAGACGAAAACGATGTTCTGTCGCCTTAGCTGCCGGATACGGCGACAGATCTTATTTTTCGTCGCCGTAGGTGATGTAAAGTGATGAAATGGACCGTCGTCGCCGTAGCTTCTGTCACCTAAAGCTATTTTTCTAGTAGTGGTACCCTCATTTTTTCCACTTTATGCTAGCGAGTAGGCGTAGTTTTGAAAGTTTTACCTTTTACTTAGGCAATTTTTCGATTTTTCATCTCCCATGCATATATGCCCAAATTTTTGGATTATTTAGGCTCTTTTTACAAAGACTTTCCTTTTGGAGTACTTCTTCGAATTTTAGGTTACTTAGGAATTTTTCACAAAAGTCTTGCCCGTTTAACCGTTTTTCGAAATTCATAGGTTACTTAGGCATCTTTTATCAGAGTCTCGCTCGTTTAACCATTTTTCAAAATTCACAGGTTACTTAGGCTTTCTTTTTCAGAGACTTGCCATTTTCTAACTTCACCATTTGCAGATAATCTTTTACTTTTGCTCTTATGAATCCTTCATCTGATTACGAGACCGAGTCCCACCACTTTCAGGATACCTCCTCTCTTAAGAAGACTCGGCGAAAAGCCCTGACAAAAGAAATGAAACTCAGATGGTCACGTATGTTCTGACACAGAAGGACTTAGATCACATTAGGACCTAGTACCTTATTCCTGCTAAGATTACCCTACGGCTCCCGCTGGCCTCCGAGACGTACACCCGACCTCTTCCACGCGAGGTAACCCTTTATATCACCATGTTAGACAGAGGGGTTCGGTTGCGGCTTATACATTCTCTTCAAGAGTTTTTAGGTATGACCGAGTTGGCTCCAGCACAACTGGCTCCTAATGCTTGGAACGTCTTTTTCGGCGTTCACAACCTCTGGGTCTACACCGGCTTCAAAGGTCCCTTCAGTGCCAGAGACCTTCTTTCACTTTACCACTTCTGCCAGCATCCCGACGTTACTGTGGGTTGCTACCTTACTCCCAGAAGTTAACTTTCTCTCTTGGTGGCATGCCCCAACTTTCAGAAGGGGTGGAAAGAACGATGGTTCTTTGCTAGAGGACCTTGGGCAGCTCCAGGTGCCGAAGCTTCACTAGCAATTCCCACCGCCTTTAGAACATACAGTATGATTTCTTTCACCTTTGCTCGTCTACCTTTTGGCATCGTACTTACATTTTTTACGTTATTTTCAGTGCACAGGAAATTGAGTCCTCGCTCTCAGGTAATGAAGTTCTACGAGGTTGTTATGACCTACCCCGAAGAGGTCACCTAGAGTGCACAATATTTGACCACTGACTCACTGGCGCTTTACAACCTTCTTCCAACTTCAGCAATACAAGCAGACTCGGATTTAGACTCACTCGTCTCGTAGGAGGGATTCGCTTCAGGCATGCAGCCCACTCTTTTAAATTTGCATGCTTTGAATATTAAAAATGTCGGCTTACGTTTTTTATCCATGCTCAATTGCCATGGACTACGAGCCTTCACTGAGGCGCGCCTTCGACGCAGTGACCCACTAGGCTTCTCACCCGCTCCCTAGCCTCCCACTGATGACATGGTGGACCTTACTTCGGATGTTGTCCCCTTCTACCTGGTGAAGAAGGAAACCTTCCTTTTCCCGAGGTTCTAGAGGACTTAGACATTGAGTCAGACCTAGAGTTTGACGGACCTATTCTTGGATTTGGCCACTCCCCTTCTCCAGCTCGGACAAGCTCGTACATGCCTCAGACGCTTTTATGGAACCTTCCTCCTGGGTTCACCTTCTATCTTCTTTCAATGTCGTACCGTTCTACTTTGGACCCGCAGAAGGAGAAGACCTTAGCCTCCAATTTATGGAGTGAAATGGAATCTTCTTCGGCTCTCTTTCCCCTAGGTGATTCCTCCCAAGTTTTGAAGGAAGGTACCCGTCTGATGCATGAGGTATAACAACCCCACTTTTTACAGCCATACGTTGATTTAAGTATGTAGGTTAACTTGTTACCTTGTTATTTGCAGGCCTTCATGCATTTTACCTCGACTTCTTGTCACATTTCTGAGGACTTACGTCACACCCACTCTTCTTTGTACACTAGCTCTGATAAGCTTAAGTGGGAGCTGGCACAGACTCGAGAAGCTCACCGAATTACCGAAGCTGCCTTAGTTGACTTTCGAACTTCTACCAAAGTGGTCCGAAGTCTTGCTGTCCGTACACGCCAAGAGGACTTGTCTACTATCACTCGATTTCACCGAGAGTTTACTTCTGTTGAAGGGAAGCTGAAAAATGCCTCTTACTTGGCTAACCTTGTGAAGGGCTCTCGTGCCTTCATAATTTTAGAGAACAATGCTGGTGAGGCTGCCATTGGTTAGGCACTAGACCGAATTCAGGAGGAAGTTAGCTATGGCAACCTCCGTCCCCTTTTTCGATCTCTTTGTTCCAACACTACAGAAAAAGTCGCCGACCCTTCTTTGCCATCCTTTGAATCCGGGCTTCCAAGTGATCCAACCCAAGCCCCTTGCTATGACTATCACATCTTTCAAGGCGTGTCTGAAAGAAGTCAGACCTTTCCATCTAAGACAGCTTTTGCCCAAGCCGGACTCAACAGACCAACTTCCAATAGGTGCAGCTACGGGGGGCCTTGATGACCATCTTTGTTGCTTTTCTTTTCTTGAAGCATTTTACTTTGCCAATTTTAACTTTCCTTTAGGTTGTAATCCAAAAACGTTTTGACTTTGAATGAATAATAACTTTTGATTAATTATTTCTCTATCTTGCTTACCCCCAATTTAAGTTTCAGACAGCATCAATATACTTAAATTAAGATAGCTTTTTGAAAGAATGAGAAAATAACACTTTACTTTTATTCATTGACAACTTGAATTACATTCTATTGAACGTATTTTTTTAAGTGTTCAACATTCCAAGGATGGAAGAACTTATTTCCGTCCATGTCCGCAAGGTAGTAGGTGCCTAGCGTGCCACTTTGGCGACCTGGTATGGTCCTTCCCAATTTGGCCCCAAGACTCCACTGTTGAGTTTTTTGGTGTTCGACATCACCTTTCTCAACACTAAGTTGCCAACTTGAAAGCGATTTTCCTTCACTCGGGAGTCGCAGTACTTGGAAATTCGGCCTTTTTACCTTGTCGCCCTTATGTGAGTTGCGTCCCATCTTTCTTCTAGAAGATCTAGACTCATCCGCAGCTGCTGGTCATTTTGAGTTGGGTCACAAGACTCTATACGCGGGGATGAAAGTCCTATCTTGACCAGAATTACCGCTTCCGCCTAAAATGCTAGCGAGTAGAGGGTTTCGCCTGTTGACGTCCTAAGTGTGGTACGGTACGCCCACAACACTTGTGGGAGTTCTTCCGCCCAAGACCCCTTCAAGCTTTCGAGCTTGTCCTTAGATTCTTCTTGATGATCTTGTTTACTGCCTCCACCTGCCCATTGGCTTGTGGGTGAGCTGGTGATGAAAAGTTGTGCTAAATCTCCAGTTTAGAGCAGAATTGCTGGAAAGCTTGGTTGTCGAGCTGCTTTTCGTTATCGGTGACTAGCGCTCAGAATATCCCAAACCGGCAGACTATACACCTCTAGATAAACTTTCTCACCTTCTTTTTGGTGATAGTTGCCAGGGCCTCGGCTTCGGCCCACTAGGTTAAGTAATCCACTGCCACCACTACCAACTTGACTTGGCCTTTCCCAACAAGTAGGGGTTCTATAAGGTCTACCCCCATTGCGCAAATGACCATGGTCCCATCATGCTAGTTAAGACCTCGAGCGAATATCTTTGGATGGTTGCGAACCTCTGACACTTGTCGCATGCCCGAGTATACTTCTTGGAGTCTTTGGTCACGGTCGACCAAAAGTAGCCTTGCATGACTAACTTCTTGGCTAGGGACCTTGCCTTTTCATGGTTGCCATAGACGCCTTCGTGCACTTCCTCCATTGCATAAGCGGCCTCGCTAGGGTCTAAGCACCTAAGGATAGGTAAAGAATACCCACTTCTGTACAACGTATCCCCTTGTACCAAGTACTTGGAAGCTTTGAACTTTAGTCGTCGGGCATTTTTCTTGTCGTCTGGCAACTTCCTCCCCTAAGTATTCAAGGAAGATGGTCATCCATGTTGTTGACGAGATTGAGGTTGCCTCGCTAATTTTGTGCAATAACTTGGTAGTGATACTGGACTTGTCTAAGATCTCTAGCGGCACGGTCCTGGCCACCTCAGTTTCGTACAAGGCAGCTAAATTTGCCAAGGCATCGACATTGGTGTTTTAAGACCTAGGTACTTGTTGGATATGTACCTCTACGAACAATGCCAGCAGACGCTTGACCATTTCTAAGTAGGCCATCATTCGTTTTTCCTTTGCCTGGTACACCCCTGAAGCTTGGGTGACGATCAGCGAAGAGTTGCTCATAATGGTGAGCTTTTTAGCCCCTATCACCATAGCCATCTACAACCGGACATTAGGGCTTTGTACTCAGCATCATTGTTGGACGCTTCAAAGTTGAACCTGAGGGCATACTCGAGCCGGTCCCCTTCAGGTGACTGAAACAACAATCCAACTCCATAGCCTTTGTTGTTTGAGGACTCATCAAGATGAAACATCCACATCTTTGAATCTTCAAGGACTCAGATTTCCTCCAACTTCTCTAGCGGTGGAGTGAGTTGCACGACGAAATCGGCCACCGTCTGCCGTTTAATAGAGGGTCTAGCCTGGTAGTGTATGTCGTACTCACTGAGCTCCACTACACATTTCATCAACCTCCCAGCGGCGTCCAGTTTTTGCAGGACTTGGCGTAATTGCCTAGACGATATCACCAGTGCCAAAGCTAGTTTTTCAACTTCGGGATGACGGGTTTCTGCATCCACCATGGCCTTACTGGTATAGTACAACGGCCGTTGTCACCCATCACTTTCCTTTAAACTCTCAGGTTGTTCAATAAGAGCTTTGCTTTTGCTATAAATCCTTGACCAACAACCAACACGATTTTTTCGGAGTCCTCATTCTTACCTTCTAATTCTTTCATGTCTTTTGGCATCTCGTATCTTTCTCACCCTTATTCCTTCCCATGTATAATTATATACCTTCTGAAACGCATAAAGAATTTTCGCATGCGACTTAAAAATATTCTACCCGTACATCAACTAAGACTACATAAAGAACTTAGCTTCCAACTAGAATAGTGCCTTTCAACTAAACTGATGAACTTATTTTTACACAAAGGATTTTTCTTTTATGCCTATGTCAATATTCAGTTTACCAGAAAAATATTCAAGTCATACCCCGCATATAGTTCAAATATTAGGTCTCATTCTACAACAAATTCATATTAAATCTAAGGCATATACCCATCTCCATCTTTGTATTGAAATATGAATTCTACTCTTCCAACTTCACTTGTGCCACAAGAGATAGTGAGTGTGAGGTTTGCCCCCACAACAGTTTCGCTCTATTGAAGTCAAAATAAGATACTCTATTCCTAACAATTAGTGATTTCGGTCAGCTCACCAACTCTTCACTAGTTTGCAATGCCACAAACAAGGTGAAAGAAAAAGCTCATTAACGATTTGCTATGAATAGCTTACCATATAGGGAGTTCACACTTTTTATTCTTCCACAGTTTCTATTCTTCCTAACCTCACCATTTTGACATAATGTTTGTTTCCCCCACATAACATCCATTCATACAAAATACTTTCCCTCCCATATCCAATATGCTTCTTCTTTTTTCACAGTAAATTAACACCCTATTGCCTTTGCAATCATCTCACACTTAACATCCACGCCATACTACCTCACAATTTTATTTTTAGTCTATAACTCACATCTCACAAATATAATGTTTGTTTAAGTATCAACCTTTTAGTTATTATTACAAAGTTCCACTAAAACTCCAAGGAACTTGGACTACATCCTTCACACACATATACTAACC
>JBBMEG010000009.1:2718638-2730591 GCA_037832605.1 Cyclanthera cordifolia | reverse complement strand
AAAAAAAAGCTTACATTTTTTCAAAGAAAAAGAAGGTTTAAATAATCTGAAACTAAACCCTGGGGGGTTAGCATTCCACCGCCTCCTCCAGCTTCCTAGGGTTTAATATTCTGCTTCAGCCATTGATTGCTGCATGGAAGGTCTGAAGATGGAGGCTTCAATGGAATTCGATTTCTGCAACTCGATTCTCTCTCGTTTCAGCCATTCCACCAACGAAGATCATCAGCATCTCTGCGCAGTCATTGGTGCCATGACCCAAGAGCTCAGAGACCAGAGCCTTAAATGCACTCCAGTTGCCTACTTCGGCGCCACTTGTTCGTCTCTACACCGCATCTCTTCTGAGCCCGAGCCATCGCCCCACCTTCTCGAAGCTCTTCTCACCCTTCTTTCTCTGCTTCTCCCCGAAATCTCCCCTCCGATTTTGAATAAGAAGAAAGAGTTTCTCTCCGACCTTCTTATTCGCGTTCTTCGTATCCCTTCGTTGACCCCTGGTGCGGCTACTTCCGGATTGAAGTGTGTTTCACATTTGGTGATTGTTAGGAAGGCTGTCAGTTGGTCGGACGTGTCTAGTTTGTTCGGGTTTATTCTTGGGTTCGTTATTGATTCGCGCCCTAAGGTAATTTCTATCATGATTTGGTTAGTGTAGGAATCGAATCATTCAATGAATTAGAACTGCGTTGGTTGTTATCTAACTACTGATTGTTGTGTTGCTGAACAGGTTCGAAGGCAATCGCACAGTTGTATTAAGGATGTATTGTCAAACATTCAGGGCACGTCTCTCCTTCCATCTGCTAGTGAAGGGATCACCAGTGTTTTTGAAAAATCTCTTTTACTTGCCGGTGGATCGAACACAAAAGCTACTGAAGGATCTAAAGGAGCTCAGGAGGTTCTATTTATTTTGGAAGCTTTGAGGGAATGCCTTCCTCTCATGTCGATGAAGTTTATTACTAACATACTTAAATACTATAAAACCCTTTTGGAGATGCACCAACCTATTGTTACTAGGCGCATTACGGATAGTTTGAATTCACTCTGTCTCCAGAAAACCGTCAATGTTGATGCTGAAGTACTAGTTGATCTTTTATGCTCCATGGCATCATCCTTCTCCACAAGTGAAACATCTGCAGATGGCCTGGCTTTCACGGCTCGCCTGCTTAATGTTGGGATGAAAAAAGTTTATGAAGTTAATAGACTCATTTGTGTAGCTAAGCTCCCTGTTGCTTTCAATGCTCTCAAAGGTCTGATCATTGCTTGATGTGAAGTTATTATTATTATTTTATTGTATTGTATTTTTTGCGCTCACTCACCTACACTAATCGCCTGGGACAACACCCAAATGTTATTTTTGGTGCACTCGAATTAACTCCCTCCTAAGTTAATGTTACTTTTCTTCATTGCCTATGGAAAGAGATGAATTAATTTGTAATTCATGTTGGGTTGACAGATATTATGCTATCTGATCATGAGGAGGCAATCCGTGCTGCCCAGGATGCTATGAAAAATCTGATATGTGCTTGCATTGATGAAGACTCTATTAGACAGGGTGTGGATCGGATTATGACGACTGGAAACATGGAGGGAAGGAAGTCTGGGCCCACAATCATAGAAAAACTATGTGCTATTGTAGAAAGTTTACTTGATTATCATTACACTGCTGTTTTCGACTTGGTTTTTAAAGTTGTTTCGGCCATGTTTGATAAATTAGGTATTCTTAAACTACTTTATCTGATTTTATTCTCTCTTCACTTTTCATTTGAACATATCTATCTTTCATATCGTTTGTTGTCCAATGTCCATTTTGAAAAGGTCTTGGTTCATTATTTTACAGGGAAATACTCAGCTTACTTTATGAAAGGAGCCCTTAAGAGCTTGGCCAACATGCAGAAATTGCCAGATGAAGATTTCCCCTTTCGGAAAGAGGTATTCTTCTCTTCACCATGACGCCCAATTATTAATATATTGTATTATTTAGTGTTATGTTTAATATTTATTTTTTAGTTTTATTATTTTGCACTTGAAGTTGAGAATCCAAATTGCAGCATTTGCTCTCACTTTTTTCTTCTTCCATTTTTCCATGTTATATCCTTTTCCTTTTGGAGTATTTATGTATTTTGATGGCCACATACGACTTTTATCTGCTTTCTTTATACACGTTTTGTTTCTCAATTTATGTATCACCTACACTATACGTGTCGTGTTAGCTCAATAATGTGTTAGACACTAGTTGTACAAGTTCAAAGTGAATATAGATCCAACATTTGTTGCCCACTTCAAATAGTTGTTTATACTATTTGAGAGCAATATACACGAAGCTTATATTTTTAAGCATATTAATGCCTAAACTGGACTCTAAGTTTCCTCCTTGTATAAAAGTGACAAACAATTTAAGAAATGTTGTTCTAATTATTGGTCCTTGAACTTTCAAAAGTTCAATTTTAGTCTCTCTATCAACTTTGAGGTTTGTTCTATTTTAGTTCATAGATTTTCAAAAGTCCAATCTTAGTCATTTTACTTTCAAAAATTCAATTTCAATTCTTGTACTTTAAAAATAAACTTAATATTGGTACCTATAGTAAATTTGAAGTTAATATTAATGAAAACTGGTTAAAAAATATTAATAGTTTCAATACAATCAGAGAAAAAAGATGAACATATTTCTCAAATTTATAGAGGGTAACTTTTTTACAGAAAAATAAACCTATTTTTTTCCCTAAGGACCACTTTTAAGTTCTTTTAAGTTTTTTTTAAGTTCAAGGACTACAATGGGGCAAACCTTAAAATTTAGAGACTAAAATTGAAAATTTGAAAGTCTAGAGATTAAAATGAAACAAACCTCAATGTCGAGAGACTAAAATTGAACTTTTGAAACTTCACTGACCGAAATCGATAAATCTCTAAGTTCGGGGACCAAAATGATATTTTACCCTAATTTTTAATAAATACGTCCCATACTTGTTGCTTGTCTTTTAGATTTGTAAAAAATGCACTTGTCTTGTTCGGTCTTGTCTCAAAACTCCTTTGTCTAAGCTGACGTAGGAGGTGGGGAAACTTTGAGAGTTTGCTAGAGTGTTTAGAGAGAGGGGATATATGCTATAGTCATATTAGAGCTATGAGTCAGACATTCCATTTCATTGCATCATTTGTCAAGGGCAGATGAAGATGGTATTGCCATTGGGTACTATATTATGTGTAGTGGTCAATATGCTTATTGCTTGGAGTTTCTTTTTTGTTGTTTATGTTTAGCAGGTTGCTTGACATAGAGAATATAGATGAATGATTGAGCAGTTCCCCTCCATTTTGTGAGGTGGAATTTTTATGACATATTAGGGTTTGGGCATTAGTGGAAGGTTTTTTTTTTTGGTTGGGGGGTTGTAATGTTTAAAAATGCCTTAAGGCATTACTCTAACCAGTGTTTTAGAAATCGCATCCAGTCACACTCAGACGCATGCTTAGGAGGTACACCTGCGACACCTTGCCTTGCATCGCGTTGTGGCTCAAGGGCTTGTTTTTTATTTATTTTTTGAATAACCTTAAAACAACGTCATTTTAGGGTTATTTTTTTTTTCAAACAATATTAAAACAATACAGCTTTGTTTGGGTTAAAAAAAAGCCAAAACCCCTTCGATATTTCTCCCTTTTCTTCCGATACGCAAAATGCCACACCCATAATTCTTCTCTCTCTCTCTTTCTGCCATTTCCTTGTTCGTTTCTCACTCTCCTTCTCTCTTCTCTCTAATTTTCATTTTATAGTTGGTTTCTCTCTTCTCTGCCATTTTACTTTTTATTAACACTCTTAATTTTTTTTTCACGTTTGACAATGTTTTTATTTTTTAGTCCAATGACGTTCTTTTAATCCTTTGAAAATTTTTATTAGATTGGAATTATATTTAGTTAGTTAATTCATAAATTGTGTTTAGTGATGATGAAGATGATGATTTTGATATTTAGGACTTTAGATTTTGATATTTTTACTATTGTTGTGTTGTTTGTTGCATCATTTTGTGTTATTTTGAAGTATATATGATGTATGAATCATGATATATGTATTGAATTTGACTTTAAGTTATTATATTATATAAGTAATGGTTAGATTATATATTCTTATGTATGTTTCATATTCATCTTGAGTCTTAATTGTGCAAATAAGCCTATATATATTTTTAAAAAAAATTTATACAGTACTCAGACCCAGAGGGTCATTGCACCTTAAGCTTTTTAAGACACTAACTCTAACTTTTAGCCTCAAATCTTACGTCTTTGTTGGATCATAAAAGGCTTACGCCTCACAGGAGAGACTTACCCCTTTATGATGACACATTGAGGCTTGTAAGTCGATATGCCTCGTAAAATAACTAGAAGAAGAATATTAATTTTTACTATTCTTCAAAATATAAGGATTTAATCCTATAATTGTTTTTGGCTTCAATGTTTTATGAACTAACTCAATCCTATTATATTTGTTCATTGATAATTTAAGCTTTAAAATGTAAGAGGACTTGGTTCATGATCTCATTCTTAGGCATTGCTTTAGTCATTCATTTAGATCACGCATTTTCTTTTATGGATTTTTTGGCCCAATTGTTTCATAATCGTAAATTTATTTATTTGAGATCAACAACGGGGTGGAGAGGGGTCCATGTGAGGCTTGGTTCCTTTCTTAAATTCAATGCTTTTTTTGGGCCTCGATGCCTTGATATCGAAGGCTTTATGTTATTATTTGTTAGTTCATTTTTTTGCTTGATTGGAATTCTTTTCTTTAGAGTAATTTTCTCTCTTAAGTGGGTTATTTTGTTGCCCTTATATTCTTTCATTTTTTTTTTGGTATTTCAGTTTCCTAAATAAATAGTTCTTTACTCTTAACTAATGCATATTCCATGATTCAGCTGCATGAATGTCTTGGATCTGCTCTTGGTGCGATGGGACCTCAAAGTTTCTTGGATCTTGTACCTTTTAATTTGGATACAGAAAAGCTATCGGAGATTAATATTTGGCTCCTTCCAATATTGAAGCAATACACAGTTGGTGCTCATTTGAGCTATTTCACTAAGACCATTTTGCGTATGATCAGAGAAATCAAGCAGAAGTCACAAAAGGTATGAAATTTCCTTGATTAAAGAATGAGTCTTTTTGTGAATTGCAGTCTCACAGTTTTTATCTCTTGCAGCTTGAGCAACAAGGCATGGTTTTTTCATTGAGAAGTATGGATTCACTTGTTTACTCTTTTTGGTCCTTGCTGCCTTCTTTTTGCAACTATCCTATGGATACTGCTGAAAGCTTTGAGGATCTTAAAAAGGCTTTATGCATTGCCCTTAACGAGGAGCCTGATATTCGAGGAATAATTTGTTCAAGTCTGCAGATTCTTATCCAGCAGAATAAGAGAGTGCTGGAAGGTAGGTATGATGAGTCTGACGTTGAAGTGGGCATGGCTAGACAGCTTGCTATGTCTCATTATACCACAGATGTGGCAGAAAATAACATGGCTGTATTCAAGTCCTCTTCTCGTGATTTATTGTCTGCTTTGGAAACCATCGTTCTAAAATCTACAAAAGATGTTGGTTTTCTGCAGGTATGCTCTTTTGTTTGAAAACTTGTGCTTTTCACATTATCCATGTCTTTTAGTGACTCTCTCTCTCTTGTTCTGTCTTGGAGTTCTATTATTTTATAATGGCTAGGATACTGTATATTCTTGTTATTTAGTACCCCTTTTGTTTGAACTGTGTAGTCCACAATTGGAGACATTTCTTCAATATCAGATAAAAATGTTGTGTCAAGATTCTTCAAGAGGACAATGCAGAAGCTTTTGAAGCTGACTCGGGAAGCTAAAGAAGTAGAACCCAAAGTTTCCAATTCCATGCAGATTGATGATTTCCCTAATGCTAGTTCAACCTCTTTTATGAGGTATACTATTCTCCATTGTTTGCAATGGGGCTCCCTGTCTTTGTTGGTTTGCGTATATGAGTCTGTTGCTCTTTGAAGAATGTGTCTTTGTGTGTGTGTGTTTGGGGGGGGGGGACTGTAACTGATTTTGTAGGTCGAACTTCCAAGGTACTGGAGGTTTGTGACACTTGGCTTGCTAACAAGTCTTTCACCTTGATTGCAGGGCCCAAATGTTTGACTTGGCCGTATCTTTTTTGCCTGGATTGAATTTGGAAGAGATCAACGTTTTATTCGTTGCAGTAAAAGCTGCATTAAAGGAAAACGTATTGGTTCTATACTGTTTCCAAATTGTTATTAGTAGGAATCTTATAGAATTCTTTTATATTATGAACTTTTTTAACTAGTTACAACATCCGTGAATTGCAGGATTGTGAAGGTTTGATACAAAAGAAGGCATATAAAGTTTTATCAGCTATTCTCAAGGTTTTTTTTTGTTCAAAATACCTACTATCTGAACATTCTCAATAATTGTTTCAATAAATGACTATTTTCACAATTTTTTTGATAAAAGACCAGACTTTAATTGATAAAAAAAAAGGGAGGTACAAAGAATCAAAGGAGCATACAAAAAACAGAGCCCACAAAATAGGGAAGACCGTATAAGAATGTTCACCAAGGCGTGCTCCCCAAGGTCCCAAGTTTGAGACCCACCTATGACATTATTTTGTAGACACCTCCCGTGCTCAATTCTTTTGATGTCTCCCTGTTTCTACTCTTGGGACGGGCGGAGTTACACCGGGTGGAGCAAAACTTCGATTTCTCGGTTTCCAAAAAAAGTGCTTAGAAACATATGCTTATAGAGAAACATAGAACTTAATGAGGCTCCATGTGTCCGACCACGTCCTCTTAACTTCTCTTAAAATTTGATTGTTTCTCTCCCCCAAAGGCCCCATAAGGTGCATCATATGCCACATAAAGTCCCCTTTCTTACGAAGTGAAAGGGAAGACAAGAGTTGAACAAGCGTATCTCTACATCGATTCTATTTGGCAAGAACGAACTCAAAACTCCGAAAAAATTGATTCCAAACTTCCACGGAAAACTCACAATGCCATAGAAAGTGATCAAGATCCCCATCTGTCCTTTTGCACATGATTCCGGTCCCATGAAAGAGGGGGCTCTGTGCTTCACCCTATCAGTGATGTTAATCCCGCCAACCTTTTTGGAAATTTCACCCTCCATTAATGCACAAACACCGACTCCTCTAAAGAAGCGGAGAGCTCACCAACCTAGCAAACATAGAATGACAAGAGAAGTCTTCTGAATGACTGTGGTGCCAACAAATTTTCACAATTTTTATAGATTGACCTAATTGATTGCAACTTATTGGAATTTGTTTGGTTAGTTAATTGATTTACAAGAACACAATTTGAAGATTGAACTTCGATACTTGATTGCTTAAGCCAATTTGAGCAGCCTTTTCTCTCCAAGAGCACTTAGTTCCTTACAATTCCACACCCTCCCCCTCTAATAAGTAATAACTACGTAGGACTCTTGGACTTCCCTAGACTGTGTAATTAATTATGTTAAACTTCCCGTACAATTTAAATAACCGATATCGGCAACATTAATTTGCACTCTGACATACAAGGAGTCTTCTTTCTTCATGGGCAAGTCTTCAATGTGGGAGGTTTATCATTTTTGGTGGCCTAACATTAACCTGCCTGGACAAGGTTTGGTTATTAAATGGATGTCTCATGTAACATTCGATGAATTTTTAATGTAACTGCTCCTATGAAATATTTTTGGATGGGTAATTGATGTGCATCTATGCTTTTCATTTGTATTATCAGATTTCTGATGATTTCCTCTCCTCAAAGATTGGCGAAACAACAAAAATCGATGAATTGCTTGAACTTATGACTGACGTGTTGCATTTATGCCATTTTTCTGCCAAACGTCATAGACTGGATTGTCTGTACTTTCTGATTGTCCATGTTACTAAGGTAAAATAGATGACATTATACTTCTCTTATGATTTCTTGCTTAAACATTTCTCGGTTATCTGTGATTTGACATTTGGTACTTCGATTACCTCAGGAGGATTCAGGGTCTAGGCGGCATGGCATCATTAATTCATTTTTGACTGAAATAATACTTGCACTTAAAGAGGTATTATAGTTATTTTTCCTGTTATAATATTTCTTTTTATTCTAATTTAATTCTATGGTTTATTTTATGAGTTAGTCTGTTTTTTCAGGATTTTTTTTATTTGATGATGATGGAGTGATTTCAAATTTGAGATAGCAATTTTATCGTGATTAAGACTTATCGTTTAAATATATGTATTTTGCACGTGAAGAGCAAATTTGGATAATGTTTTATTCCTTTGACTACTTTTGGAAATACTTCTGAGTTTATTCATTTTTTAAATTTTTATTTATTTTTATGTACTATACTTAATTGTTTGTTTTTATAGGAAGGCCATTTGATTTATAAGAAAGCATTTCATTGAAGGAATGAAAGAGATTATTGCTCAAAATACAAACTCCGAAAATGATAAAATTGTTAGAGTAAATTGTTACAAATAGAAGAGGTGTACAAGAACAAAAATAGGCCTTTGTTTAGTGACTTTAAGCTTGAGTGATGTTTACATAGTACACGTGTTGTTCTCGACTCCTATAATTGTTGTTTCATGGACCTCTTATTATGAGGTGTTTAGTATCTCTTAAAAAAGTGCTAAGTTATCTCATGCGTTTTTCTTTTTTCAGGCTAATAAGAAAACAAGAAATAGAGCATACGACATTCTTGTTCAGATTGGCCATGCATGTATGGATAAAAAGAAGGGTGGAAAGACAGAATATTTGTTTCAGCTTTTCAATATGGTACTTTATTTGTTTCTAAGTCATAGCATTTAGTTACTTCTCGTGTGAAAAACATTATGGTTTATCCTTTTCTTGTTCATCTAGCTGAATTGGCTCAAGGTCAATTTAAGAATGCATCTTTACATGGTATCAGGTGGCTGGACATCTTGGTGGTGAAACTCCTCATATGATCAGTGCGGCGATGAAAGGCTTAGCTCGCTTGGCTTATGAGTTCTCTGATCTAGTTTCAGCAGCTTGCAGTTTGTTGCCATCTACCTTTTTGCTTCTTCAAAGAAAAAACAGAGAAATAATCAAGGTTAGCTTAGCTCATCTCTCTCTCACTCTCTCTCTCTAAAGTAAACGAGAATTGTATTCGAACGAATGCCACTGCTCGGAACAAAATAAAAGATATTCTCTGCTTTCTTTCCAGCCAAGTTGTATCTTTTTCAATGTTCTCTTATAGTTTTATTCATACTCTCGTCCACTGCAGGCCAATTTGGGATTTTTAAAGGTTTTGGTGGCCAAATCACAAGCTGAAGTGTTGCATATGCACTTGACGAGTTTGGTGGAAAGCTTGGTGAAATGGCAAGATGGCCCCAAAAGCCACTTTAAAGCTAAAGTTGGTATTTCTTTACGTTGATTGTGGAATCAATCTCTCTTGCTTTCTTGTAGCCCAAATTTACAATTTCCATTTGTTAATTTTTCAGATCAAGCAGTTACTTGAGATGCTTGTCAGAAAATGTGGCCTGGACGAGATTAAGGTTGTGATGCCTGAAGAACACATGAAACTTCTTACCAACATAAGGAAGGTTAGTTGTAAACTTACTCTGCGAGATTGATAAACTCAAAGGCTTATGTACATTCAAGGAACGAAAAAAAAAAAGACAAGCATGTGCTTATTTTTACCCTGACGATTTTGCCATGCAGATTAGAGAACGGAAAGAAAAGAAGCTTAAATCTGAAGGAGCTAAGTCTGTTGTGTCGAAAGCAACAACATCCAGGTCTCTCCTACAGTTGATTTAATGATCATCCAGTTCTCTAAAGAAAGAAGGATTATTGGAAGTCTACTTTATTGAATTTAACTTCAAAAATATACAAGTTGTCTGAATTGTTAATCTCATACATATCCTGTTATTTGCATACCCACGAGATTGATATGAATATATTTCTCCAATATTCAATTTTATTGATGAGTTTCGATAAGGATATGATTGATAGCTTTAAAGTACTGCATTCATCTCATTCTGCTGTTGCTGTATTTTTCAATTTCTATTCTTATGACTATTGGTTGGTTTGCTTTCAGGATGAGTAAATGGAATCATACAAGAATTTTTTCGGAGTTCAGCGATGGTGAGAGTGCAGATTACTTGGGGGAAAGTGATTCAGAACTTGCGGATGGTAGAAAAAGTCGGCCTTCGAAGGTGGCTTCGAAGTCATCGAAACGGTCGGTGTGCATTTACATTTTTATTTTTTACTTATTTAGAGTGAGTTCAATTTTCTGAATGATGTTTGTAAATTTGTTAACACTCCAGCCCTAAGACCCGTGCAACCATGAACTTACTCGAACACCTGCCCGACCAATTGGAATATGAGCCTCTTGACTTGCTTGATCAACAAAAAACAAGATATGCTCTTCAATCATCAATGCATCTCAAGCGGAAGACAGCTCTATCAGATGGTGATATGAAGATCGACGATGATGGGCGCTTGATAATTGATGACGACGATGATGAGTCGAAAACAAAGAAGAAAGCTTCTAACCCTGATTTAGATGGAAGGAGTGAAGTTGGCAGTCACTTTTCAGCTGCTTCCTCTAAGAAAAATCAAAAGCGCAGAAAAACATCAGACTCAGGATGGGCTTACACAGGTACGGAGTACGCTAGCAAGAAGGCTGGCGGGGATGTTAAGAGAAAAGATAAACTTGAACCTTATGCATATTGGCCTCTTGATCGGAAGATGATGAGTCGTCGACCGGAGCATCGGGCCGCTGCTCGGAAAGGTATGGTTAGTGTCGTAAATATGACGAAGAAGCTTGAAGGTAAGAGTGCCTCGAGTATTTTGGCAAATAAAGCCTTCAAGTTTAAGAAGGGTCACAAGAAATAGCAAGAAAAAGGGCCAGCAATTTTAAGATTCCAACTCCCAATTCCCAATTACAATTTTAAGTTTTATTTTGAATTAACCTCAAGATTCCAACTCCCAATTCCCCAATTGGTTGGTGTATTTGCGAAATTCTTTTTGTAAATGGCAATTTCTATATATATATATTTTATGTTTTCTTTAATTTAAAATAACAATGTTGTAACACCCCGTGTACCATGGTTTTTTAGCCTGGACTGGATTTTTTTTTTTTTTTTTTGAGAAAATTCAATAATAATATTAATCATCAATCAAGTTTGAGCGAACTTGTTTCAAATACATCAAATTCATAATGTGTGGGGGGAGATTTCCCACTCCAAAAAATACGAGTTCCTTTTAAAAGAGGAAGAATTCCAAACACTACCTTTAAGACTCCCTCGAACTTAGCAAAGATATCAGATACACCATATTTGCAATTATATTGTTGAGTTCGATTACATTTTGGGAAATATCATTAATCAAATTTATATATGTAAGGAGTTAGATTCTACTAAGATAGCAGGCCTCTGTACTCTTTCAATAAGATAAGAGAGGCCTTGCACTCTATTTCCAAAGTAGAAGACGCCCGGACTCCACCTTTTACACCAAAGCAAATCGGCCTCGCCTTACATGAATCATCAACATTCAACTTTCATGACCCGTTCTGAGGAGGTGACCAGCCACCCATTGCATTTCGCTCCCTGCTGTTCCTCCTCATATTGATACTGCAGCAAGCAACAAATTGTATAAGTAGAAAGAATTTGCAATTGACCATAACAATTCAT
Organism: Cyclanthera cordifolia; assembly: GCA_037832605.1. Classification (NCBI taxonomy): domain Eukaryota; kingdom Viridiplantae; phylum Streptophyta; class Magnoliopsida; order Cucurbitales; family Cucurbitaceae; genus Cyclanthera; species Cyclanthera cordifolia. The sequence goes on along the minus strand of JBBMEG010000009.1, from coordinate 2,718,952 downwards.
CTTTCTTAGCCTTGGCACCCTTATGAATAACACTATTACAAAAGTTACATAAATTCTAGACGATAATAACGGCTTTATAACGTTCATGCTAAAAAACTTTCATCTTAATCTAAGGTGCATAATTGAAGAAAATAACAAATAACAAATTATTTTTATACAAATTAACTAGGTGATTATTATGGATTGCACTCATCAAAGTAACTAAGAGTTAGGCTATTTTAGTTTTAATGTGCTTTTATAATAGCTTTCATGGTATGCTTTCTTTTAAGAAAATTGAATTTGATGTACTATTCTCACAAAATAATTACAAATAA
>JBBMEG010000009.1:2682226-2698565 GCA_037832605.1 Cyclanthera cordifolia | reverse complement strand
AAATAAAATTTAATAAATTTCACAAGTGAAAATTCATGAAAATGTCAGACTTTAGTAGGCCGGTACTATCTTTCTCTATTTATTTTTAGAAGGAATATTCTAGTGAGGCACTTGGGATGCAGGATTCACATCCAAACTTCTTGTTTAGGCAAAGCCTTTTAGAACATAATATAAATTTCAGATTGTATGAATGAAAGGATACAGAGTAAGGTCTCCATCAAAGGGAGGCAAGTAAATACAAATTATTTAGCCTCCAAAATGTTATAAATTAATGCATCATAACGCTAATGAAAACATCTCTCAATCTACACACACAAAACAAAACAAAAATAAATATATTCAACGTTGTAGAAGTTACTGAATTCGTAAAAAAATCAACATACTAATACACATCTGTTTCGAAAATATTCTGAATCTCATGCTTACCCGGACGACCGTTGGACTTGAGTTGCGACTGTACGGCCAACCAATTTTTGTTGCTGTATGTATGTCTCTCTAAAGAAACAATCAACGGACCACGACCGACAGCTGCAACGCAAAAGCGAATTTAGATAGCCTATACAGCCTTCGATTAAAGAGGAAAACAAGAAAGAAACGCAAACTAGATTAATATTTTAGTACCCCAATTAATTCTCACAAATTCTTCTAATATATGCACGTGACATCTTATCTTAATCATCAATATAAAAAACCATCAAAAGGTAATAGGTTCAATCCATAATGGTCACTTACCGATGGTATATCTCGTAAGAACAATTAAGGTGCGCACAAACTACCAAACACTCACATTTAAGGTTTTGAAAAGCGTTTGAGGCATGCGCCTTGAGGAAGGCGCATGCCTCAAGGCGAGGCGGTAAGAAAACGCCTTGAGGCACGCCTCAAAGGCAAAAGACATATACCTTGTAGTTTCCACGTGAGTTATGTAGTTCTATTAACATTTTGCTTTTCGTATTTCTTATTTAGGCTGTCATTTTTAAATTGAGTTAAAAAATCAACTAACATAAATAGTGGCCCATCGTAGGTCCAAATAAATATAAAATTATCCTTTATTTGAGCTAAAACTAAAAGACAAAAGTGCATTAAAAGCCACCACTTCATAATCCTTTCAAGTTCCACGTTGAAGACTTAAAAAGAAGACTAAAAGACACTCTTTGGAACTTCAAAAGTCTCCATTTACTACCACCTTCACAAAATCCATGCTCACAGCAGACAAAAAGTTGTCACTAAGCTTTCTTTCCCTTTGACAACACATGTTTGCAAATTGAGGTGAGTTTTTTTTTCCTTTCTGTTTTATTGATTAACTTCCCTTAATTTTTGATTTGTGTACTTCTAAGGAGTATTGCAATGTTAGAAATATAGAAGGTTTTAATCTAAAATTTTAAATAGGTTATTTTTTGATCTAAAATGAGGCTGATAAGAACCAACTAGATATATTGATTCATTCAAACCCTAAGAGCGTTCAAGAGGCCTTAGAACTCTCCAAATTCTCCAAGAGAATACAAGTATGTGGAAAATGACATAACCCCTAGACCCTACTTTTGGAGGCTTATATACCTCTCCCTATTTCAAAAGAAATAAAAGAAAATAACAATAATAAAGTCTTATGGAAAAAGAAAGACATAAAGCAAGTAAAGAAAGTAATTTAAGATATGAGCGGGCCCCCAACACTTGAACCCAATCTCTCTCTCTCCAAAGTCTTCAAGATGGATTGATCTCCTTTGCCTTACTCGACTTATTCCTCCTGGAATACACTTGTAAAGCCGGGGATGTATCAGAGGCTTACGCCTCAAGGCTAACGCTTCGCCTCACCAAGAGAAAACGCCTCAAGGCCGCCTTAAGCCTTTTAAAACCTTGCTCACATTCAATTATTGCTAAGATAACTCAGGATATTAAAAAGGCTCAACTCTTGAACATCTCAATTATTATGATAGAGCAATCAAATCGCGTTACTAAATTCGGTTGCTAAGATAACTCATAGAATATGCAGGCATAACTTATTTCCTCCAAAGAATGAGATGAACATACTCATTAAAGCTGAACAACTCCCATTTCGGTTTCAGTGTTTCACTTGTACGGCGCAAATAGGATGGACGAATTATGGCCTCCTAATCCAAAGGAGTTGGATAGTGCAACCTTGATTTCCAATCTTTCTTTTATCGGGCCCACAAGTATAGTTGTGTCCTGTAATCATTTGTTGAAATGGAGTATGTTAATGACCAAAAAGAGATCAAACAGTTTCCATAATGGTGCAATAGATAAATCAGATCAAGAAACATACCACGCCTTCATCTGGATTTTCTAAGTTAATATTTGGATGGACCCATCCTGTTCTTATGGCCTGTTCCATGAAAATCTTTCATCAGCAATTGTAATCAAGATTGGCAAATGAGAAGTGTATTTTTTTTTCTTTTTTAAATCGGAATATCGAAGCTTTTCTTCACTATACCCAGAGTAACCACTCCTTTCCATAAGCCATGCATCGGAAGACAAAGAAGGAATGAAGACACAGGAGGTGTCTACAAATTAATGTCACAGGTAAATCTCGAACTTGCGACCTTGAGGGAGCACACCTTCAAAGCCCAAACTTTCAACCTCTGTGCCACCCCTTAGGGACAAAATGATATGTTTAATTGGAAACAAGATATTTAATAATACATGGTAAAATTGTGTAATAAAATCTGGTTTGCATTATCACGAATGAACTTTCCAGCAGCCTTGTTCATGAACAGGATGAAACTAAATTTGAGAAGTTTCCATCATTCAATTTTAGTCATCAAGTTTGATAAATCTAACCTGTACGGTGGCAACAGCCTCAACAGCACCAGCTGCCCCCAGTAGGTGGCCAACCATAGACTTTGTGGAGTTCACTCTCAACTACAAAATCATTAAGTGATATATCAGTATGCGGATACCTTTATTGTTAGACAAAAGTAAAAAAAATGTAATTGCATTGGTTCAATACCTCATGGTTCTTGCCAAAACAATGTACAAGAGCTTGATATTCTTTAACGTCTTCACCTGGTGAAGATGTTGCATGTGCATTTACGTAATTCACATCTTCCTTAGATATCCCAGACTGAGCTAATGCCTTCTCTATGCAGAGAATAATACCGGCCCCTGTTTAGGACGTGAGTAAAGCATAATAAAAGCTTTAGCATGTGAAACTGGGAGCCTTTAGTTGAGAAAATTAAGGAGATATGTAGCATATAGCACTGATTTAGAAATTGATACACATTAAAAAAGAAACACATGGACATTCAAATCAAGGTTTTTAAGACAACAGTAAGATGGACATAGAAATGCAGTGTGTTGAAATGGAGTTCCAGTCAGCACATTCACTAACGAGCACAACAAGTTCCGGTGATTATGAAGAAAACATTGCGAGCATCATAAGGTGAATACATGAAAAAACACCAAGAAGAGCAAAAAGAAAACTGAAAGAACATCGGACAACAAAAACAACAGAAAAAAAAAACCATCTACGAACAAAACAAAGCTCATTGCTCCATTTTAGCTCCCACAAGTAAATACTTGGCTGTTGATTTATCACGGTGAATACTAGACTTTAAATTCTATATTCTCTCTTAAGTTTATTCCTCTCCACAGCAGTGTGTGAAAGCTTTGCCTTGACTTAGCGACGGGAGACATGGTTGAAATGGCCATAAATATAATACAAAGGCCATTTTCAGCAAGTCTAATTAAGATGAAAAGTAATGAGTATGAGAAGAAAACATAAAAAATTGATAGGTCTAAGTCTAATTAGGATAACGAGAAGTAAGATGGTTGCGGAGATAACCGGAGGGTCCATTGATTGATCCCCTCAAGGAAAGATTGGAAGATAAAAGGTACTAGGGTTTCAAGAGGTTCTACATGTTCCATGAACAGATTATCTCCAAAGAAGGCTAGACATGGGTGAGCTTCAAAAGCTTGTTGTTCCAAAGTAAGTGGTTGACTTGAGAGGTAGGCCTCTGTATCGGATGCAAAAGGTTGGTTAATATTCTGGTGTTTGAGTAAATTTAATTATATCAATCAACACTCTCTTCGCTTGTGGGTTAGAAACTTAGAAATTTGAAAAATCAAATGGAATTCAAAGTTAAATGGGAAGGACACAACTTGGCATGCACTCAAACTCAAGATCTTCTACTTTAATACCATGTTGAATTATGTAAATCTACCAATCAACTCAAAAGCTTAAGCTAATAAGTTGGAGTAAATTTAGATATATCAACCACATTATCAAAACTGAGTCAAATGAGAAGGAAACTAATGAAGAAACACTGAGTTTTGTAATAGATAGTTGTACAATTAATTTCTCAGTTAATGATAGAAGATTACCATCTGGGTGTGGTTCAGTCATGTGATAAGCATCACAAGTGAAACTTCCACCAAGAAATTCTGCATAGATTTGGGCACCTCGTTGCTGCAATTGTGGAATCAGGAAATAGCAATTATCTAAGCTATTTTACCATAAAGAGATGCATAAGGTTCAGCAAAATTATGAAACATTATGAATAAGATAACGTAGGAAAAAACATTATGGGGGCAAAGATGAGAAATGCTCCAAGCCTACACTAGAAAGATGCTCCACAATAGCAGGTGAAGTTTCCCCCCACAGAACAGAGGCTGAGGAGAAAAGGTTCATTTGAAATAATAGTTAAAAACAATTACATTAACCATACCTTAGCATGCTCTAATTCTTCTAGAACCAAAACTCCAGCTCCCTCTCCCATAACGAATCCATCACGATTCTGTAAAACTGAGAACTATAAGAACACCGATTTTAAGATTTAAAATATTATGTATTGGCAACTTTTGACACGTTGAAGTTAGATAGTATAAAGTTGCATAAAACTATATTCACCATTGTGCTTCCTATTCTGTTTAGAGGAACATCATGTAGAACAACAACAAACAGAAATGGTCATATTTTCCTATCAAGAAAAATTGAATCCTGAAAGTGTTGCTTCTTTTTTGTTAGAGAATCTTTTAATTACTAATTCTACCTCTTTGCAAGTTAAGATTACATTTTTTAGATAAGAAATTGAACCCACGTTTGACGTTAAGACATTCCGTCTTCCCGGTCAATATTTATTGATGACCAAAGTTTTTATATTATTTTATTTCCATTGGAAAGTATTTCTTGAAATGCACCTACGAAAGTCTGGACTCTGGAGTTTTCTTCTACATTTCATATTTTCAATATAATTTTTTCTTTCATTAAAAAAAAGACCATGGTTCGTGCAATCAGAGAACAAAACAAAAAAAAATGAACGTGGCATTACAATATCCCATGGCCGTGAAGCTTTGGTAGGATCGCTGTTTCTTTGTGAAAGTGTATTGCAAGCAACAAAACCTCCCAAACCTAGCAACAGTAAAAGAAAATAGATTCACTTAAAATATCTCAGGCAGAAAGAATGAAGGGTTTAGAAACTATAGCAACAATTCTGACATTTAAATCCTGGACATAAAAAGTAAAACTTTATTAACATAGAAAATAAAAGAAATACCAATGGGTATGATTGCTGCATCTGAACCTCCACAGAGCATTACATCCTGCACATAAAAATAGAAACTATAGCAACAATTCTGACATTTAAATTGTCAGCTTTTCATTATTACTTTTTTAAAAATTAAAAAAATTGTTGGTTGATATAATTAAATTTACTCAAATCCATCACTTTCAGGTTGATTGGTGATTTAACATAATTCAACACGGAATTAGAGCAGGAGGTCATACTCGATTCCCTACCAAGTCGTTTCCTCTCCATTTAAAATTGAATTCTATTTGTAGGGCTTTTCTCAAATTTCTTACAAGTGAGATGGAATGTTGGTTGATATAATTAAATTTATCCAAACTCATCAACTTAAACTGATTTAACATAATTCAACAAAAACTAAGTTAGTCCCTCCACTTAAACTCCATTAAAAAAAAATCTCTCAGATATTATTCTTACATGCAACAAGGACAATGTAAAGCACATGGAGCATTTAAGTTGACTAAGGCATTGATGTCAAGAAAACATGCCATTGGTTTAGGATACATGCGATTGGTTTAGGATACTTTCAGGAAATACTTTTCTAACTAGTACTTCCGGGAGTAAAAAAAACACTATTAATGAACTCGTTTTTATAGATGCCACACTTGCTTAAACCCTTGTATAGGAGGAGAGTGAATAACAGCAATTAACTTTTATGGATACAAGGAAACGACAGACTATATGTAGAGATAGTTAGAAAATGACAAACAAGAGGTTTTAGTATGTAGCTAAAGAAAGGGAGGGAAGAGTAGAAAAAGGGTATGCTATGTATTTGATGGGACTAGAGTGTCTCTACTCCAGAATCTTGTAGATTGCCTCTTCTCAGTCATCCAGTTCTTTGTAATCTCCCATATTTTCAATGTCTGACCTAGGGACGGTGTGGTTACTCTGGGTATATTGAAGCAAAACTTTGATTTCTCAATTTCCAAAAAAAAAGAATAATAAATAACTCCCATATTCTAAAAAATATTCAATAAAAGTTTATCTTTGGAGCTCAACTTGCTTCCACCAAGGCACTTTCAAGTGTTTTTTAATGTTTTCAAATGTACTAGTCAAACTTCAAAAGAAAGATCAATACTGAAAACTGAAAAGTACTTCTACGCCTTGTTTGTATAAACTATGGCTACACACTAGTAGTCAAGTAAGTAGTACCAAGAGAAAGAGTAAAGGTGGAAACTACATTAACCCACGCTTTTAGTTTCTGAACAAGTGATAACTTACAGCTTCGCCTCTAATTATGTGATTAGCTGCATTTAGAATACAAAAGTTGCTTGTAGCACAAGCAGTAGAAATTGAATAGTTCGGGCCCATCCATCCCTGCATTTTCAGAATAACTATTTCAAAGTAATCAACAGATCAATAGATCCATAGTTAAGGATGAACTGACCAAATCCATAGCCAGCATGGCAGAACCCATATTTGTTGTTGCAAATGGGACACAGAAAGGATTCATCTTCTTGTATGAAATTCGCAATGCTTCAATTGCATCATTAAAGACCTATTCAATATTAGTTAATTGGAAGAAGTTCTGATAAATAATAATTAATTAATTATAATAATAACGATAAATTACAAAAAAAAAAAAAAAGAAAAAAAAAAGAAAAAAGAAATTGTCCTTTGTGTCCCATTTGACTAAAGTCCTCATAAGGCTATCCTGTAGGATCTTTCAATAAAAATCTCTAGAAGACCATTTGTGTTGAGGAAAGAGAATATGCATGAAAAATGAGGTTGTCTTTGTAAGATACTATTAGTGTTGAGAACATAGAATATGCATACTGGTCACACAACCCAAGAGAACAGAGGTTTGGGTTTGAAACATAATTGATGCAACTTACTTGACAATGGCTATCCTGAAAGTTTTGGCATTTTCAATAATAAAGGAAGCTTTTAGGAATGGACCTCTCTTTGCAGCTTACTTGACAATGAGGAGCTTACTGAAGAGGATGATAAATGGGAATAGTCTCTTGAGACATCAGGTCTTTTTTCCACAACCTCCCGTTACAAAAGGCTGGCATCACACCTTGAGGATCATCTCGCTCAAGAACTCTAGAGCAAAATTTGGAAAGGCCCTCAGCCCAAGATAGTAAAGATTTTCATCTGAGAGCTTAACAGAGGGGCTTCGAACACTAATGATATTTTGCAGCGAAAGTTTTATCACACAGCCTTGCAACCCCCTGTGAGCCCAATGTGCATAAACGATTATGAACCTCAGCCGCATTTGTTCATTAATTGCAGACTTTTCCAGATCATCTGGGCTTTTATCCTCTCCTCGCCTGGCTGGCATACCCCCCCACCCAATGCTGCACCAGATCCATTTAAGAAGGAAAGGGAGCTCCAATGTTTGAACTTTACCTGTGCTTTTTTGTGGGTTTGGTGGAACGAGCACAACGGAAGATCGTTTAAAGAAGATTACTCCAGCGAGGATATTAGTTCCATTCTCGAATCCATCGATTTTAATGCTATATACTGGTGTCATTCGACACCTCTCTTTGGTTACTATGAATTATCCAACTTGATCTCTCAGTGGCAGAGCTTTTTATAATGTTTCAATAGAACTTGTAACTAATTCATTCATGAATGAAGGTTTTATTTTCTATCAAAAAAAACTTTCAGGTCACAGTTTTATGACTTGTAAACTTTTCTTGATGTGAAGAAAGCTGATAAAATCACAGCTTGGCTAAATATAGGCCTCCAGACTACTCCCCTGAAATCAAGCATAGAATTAGGATTACCTTCATGCCTCCCATTGCTGAACCAATCAGTACTCCACATTTAGTTTTATCAACCTCCTCCATAAGCTCTTTTGTAAATCCACCATCCTCTAGGGCTTTTTTTCCAGCAATAAGCATGTAAAGCATAAATTTATCCATTCGCTTAGACAATTTTGGTGCAACCCATCCATCAGGGGAGAAAGTCTTAATCTCTCCAGCAATTCTCTGAAGAAGAAAATAATCAGAATGCAGACTAACAAACAAACAACATTGTTTTCAGAAATTTTTTCGAGGAAGATATATTTACTGTGGGGAACTGGGAACAATCAAATGCCTCTATCTCACTAATTCCACTGGCACCCTCAAGCAAATTTTTGTAGAAAATGTCCAAATCGTGCCCCAAAGGTGTCACCACACCCATTCCAGTGACAACTACTCTTCTTTGTTTTGTATGGTGTTTCTTTTTGGTTCCTACATCTTCAGCAGGATTTATAGCTATAGCAACAGTCTCGCCTGGCGTTCAAATAAAATGACAATACAAAAATCAGGTTCAATGTTCATTTCATTATTTCACAGAATATTACTAACATCCCTGTTTAACTCAATGAAGTTAGAATCCAACAGGTAAACAAAAATGCTAACTAAAAACAGAACTCATACCAACTTTAAAGGACCATGGAAACTTCATACTAGCAGGATCAAGAAACAACAAGCTTCAGTATATTGACGATAGATATACAAATTCAAGAATGAGGTAATGATGAACCTGAGTTTGACAAGACTATTTGTGTTGAGAACAGAGAATATGCATACTGGTCACACAACCCAAGAGAACATAGGTTTGGGTTTGACAGATAATTGATGCCACTAAAATATATTAGTTTGAGAAGTGCAAACAAAAATGTTGTAAGCCAATTAAAGACAAATGGCATTAGACATAAACTAGGATTGAAAATGGTAGGGAGAAAGATGGCACTGCATGACAGTGAGGATTATGAAAAAGACAACACTTCGTGTGACTTAAAAAGCAAAAAAATAAGAACAGATTTGAGCACGACTAGTTGGGTCAGAGATAAATAGCAAAGGTTGCGACGTAGCAACGTAATTAATGGATTCAGCAACGGTGGAAAAAAAAATAATTGCAACTTAATTCCATACAAATCTAGGCAGACAAAAAGGGAAATGAATCTGAAATCGAGCCAAGAAAATAAAAAGAACTCGAGCACGCCAAAATGTAACCAAGAAGTGCCTAAACTAAACTAATCATCCCTTCCTTAAACAGGTATATAGAGAAATCGGCAGTAAAATTAGGTAAACAAAAACAAAGTATTCCAGACAGAGAGATTCGAATCAGTAGACAAGATACTAATTAGAAACATATACAAATTCCAGAAACAATAAACGAAACAGCACAAAATCGGTGTAAGAGAAGGAAACGGAAGGGCGAAAACAGTCAATAGAGAAAAAAAATCGTCGACCTGAACGTGAAGCCCGATTCGAAAGCCTCTGCCGGCGATTGGCGGGAAGAGTCTTATGTCCAAAAAGCAAGAACAAGCCATTGTTACCTAAGGAGGCGAAAGAAGAGAGCGCAGAGCTACTGTTACAGTACTCATCGCAGGGCTCGAAGGCAAGGCTGTTCATAAGGTCGTGAATATTGAATCCACGGAAGGAAGAAATCAATCCGGTATTGAATTGAGAGTTGAAACTGTAACATTTGGAGAGCGGCTTCCTTCTGGAGGTGGATGAGGAGGATCTCTTGGAAGAATGGCGAATGGAGGCATTGAAGGAATGGTCCTTGAAGCAAGTGGCGGACATGCAAGCGGCTACAAGCCAAGTACAGAGAGGAGAAGCACCAGCAAAGGCAGCCATGGAAGTAAGGAAGAAGAAGAAAAAGAGATGGTTAAAGAGGTGGCGGCGCTGTGAGGAGAGAGAGGTTGATTGACGGTTGCATTTGAAAGCAATGAAGAAGAGACGCCGTGAATCGGCTTCGAGCAATCTGAGTTGCCGGAGGATGGGAACGACGGCGGCTCGTCTCTGCAATCTCTTTCTCTCTCTTCCGTTAAGCTTTTTCTCTCTCCAGGAAATGAGAGAGGTTGAAGAAGCCTCAGCTTTTACAAGTTGCGCTACAAAAATTATGAGCATTTGTGTCCAGAAATATTTGTTTTTTTCTTTTTCTTTTTTTTTTTTACTCTTTTTTTTTTTTTAAGAATTTTTTACTCATAACTAAAGTTTATGTAGGCAGCACTATTATTTGGATTTTTTTTTTTTTTTTTAAGATTACAAATATTTGGGGCGGAGATTTGAACTAGTAATTTTATGGTCCTTCAGCATGCAGTAATGTCCACTATTATTTGGATGTTGATTTGATTTGCTTTTGTATTTTAAATTTCCAAATTTTAATGAAATCATATTTTATATAACATTTAAACAAAGAATTCGCTTATTCTTCGTTAAATTATGTTTTGTGTTCAAATTATTATTAAGAGTTTTTTAATGTATAATAAAAAAATTTAATAATTTTATAAATACAATTCGAAAAAATTGTCGAAAATTAAGAGGTAAAAAGACCCCAAAAAAAAATCATGATGAGATAATTTTTAATCAATATACATATAGTGTTCAATCAACATTATAAATAGCCTTCAATGTTGCATACAATCTCTTTTGTATGATCATTAATTAGTGTTATATATAGTTTTCATAAAAACTAACTTTACGACTTATTTAAGGATTGACGAAGTAAGAAGAAAGATTGATTAAATTGGTAACTGTTCACGGGCCGATTTCTCTATGGTTCCTTGTGGGACTCCTTGAAGAAGCTTGTGCATTAGAGTGGAATTGGTCTAGCTTTGTGGCTGTTCTTGTTTCAGTTTCAGGAGTCTGTGGTGGTGGCTCGAGCTGCGGAGGGAGCTTTAAAGAGGTTGAGTCTGGTGGAAGTGGGAGGAGGTGTTCCATGGCAGAGGAACTACAAGAACAAATGGGGAGTTTGATTCTAACAGAGGAGGAGATGGAGTGCAGACTGGAGGTTGAAGACAACAAAATTGATGAGGCAAACAGAGGATTGAGGAATTCAGCTTTCTGCAAATTACTTACGAAACGTTCTATCGACGTCGAGATGTTTAAAACACTGATGCCTAAATTATGGGAGCTGGAACAAGAAGTTGAATTTGACCCCTGGAAGAAATATCTTCCACTGCCATTTTAGGAATCAGAGTGACAAGAACAGAGTCATTGAAGGAGGGCCTTGGATTTTTGACAAAGGGTTGTTGTTGTTGAGGATTCAATGGGGGATATTTCTCCGGAGGAGATGGAATTCAGGTACGCCTCTTTCTGGATCCAAATCAGGAAGCTTCCCCCTCTTTGTTTCACAGAAGCTTATGCCAAATTACTGGGAAACAAGATAGAATCCTTTAAGAAAATGGACATAGATGATAGAGGAAGATGTAGAGGACGTGCTGAGAATAAGAGTTAATTTGGATGTTTTAAAGCCTCTGAAAAGAAGGATGATGATTAAGGTGGGATCAATGAGAGAGGAGCAATGAATCTCATTTTCCTTTGAAAAACTCCATGAAATGTGCTTTGGATGTGGAAGGATAGGGCATACCTTAAGATTCTGCAAGGAAGAAATGAGAGGAGGAGATGGAAGGCTACTCTATAGAGATTGGATTAAAGGTTTGTGGCCGCTGAAGGATTCGAGACCATTCTCGTCCAGGAGTCAAACTCAGGGGATTGCTTCGATGGTTAAAGAAAATGTTTAGGGGAGACAGACGGTCTCAAAGGGAGGAAGCCAAGGAGGAGACAATCGGTTGAGCAGAGAAGGGTGAGGAGAGGAAAGAAGGGAGCAGTCGGAATCGAAGGAGAATGTGGGGAGAAAAGGAGAAGCAGAGGAAGCCGGTGTCGATCGAGCTGTTGATGGCGGAACTGGGGAGAAAGAAAGAATAATGGCGAAGACAAAAGAGAAGTACGACGCCGGACGACGGAGCAACGTGGAAGACTGGTCTGCTCGTTTACCCGTTGGGTTGCCAAATAGAAGCCAACTGTCGTCTTGTGTGGCTCAGAAGACACCGTCTGAGTAGGAAGGTATAGATTCCAGTCTGAGATGCACTGTGGAGACATGAGGAGTAGTGTTGGCAGGATTGTTTGGGAAGATGGGGATAAGCTAGCACGTTTGAGGGAAATGGGTCGGACTGGGCTGAAAAAGAAGGTGGGGGAAGGGAAAGAAAACACGGGGGTTTTGGGGAAGAAGCATTGGAGTGGGTTGAACTCAGCATTTTTTGTTGCCTGGGGCTGAGAGGAGGGGGAGTAGTAGGGAGGCGGGAAAAAAGGAAACAGATTGGGCTTTGATTAATGGGCTGGGAAACGAAGGGCCGAAGGAGAAAGAAGAAAGGGAATTAGAGGATGGACTGGGCTGGAAAGAAGGTTTGGGCTGGGTAAAATTTAAATCTAGGCTAGAACTGCACAATGGGCATCCTGGGTCATTTTTTCAAAATATGGAGAGTTTGTTGGAGCCAATTTCAACTGATGGGCTAAATGAAGCTTGGAAACAAAATAAAAATGTGGTAAATTATTTTATAAAAGAAATGAAAGAAGATGAGCCGAACAACAAGGAGAAGAACGAGAATTTGATGAGTAGGAACCCTAAAGAGGACATATGAAAGGGAGGAAATTGAAAAAGAAGAGCTAGAGGAAAAAATGATTCAGACACAAATCACAAAGATGGGGAGGTAGAAAAAGTGAAGGAATGGTTGGTTCTAAAAAAGAAACACAAGTTGATGGAAAAGTCGAAGAAAATTTATCTAAGAAAGCAAAAACACTTGTGGATAATAGCGGGATATCGGCGGAAGCAAAAATATAACGTTAGGGCAAAGGCAACAGAGAAAGCGGTGAAGTCGCCGAAGCTTAAAAATTTTCCGGCTAAAATTGGTTTTGGGGGAAAATGATTGGGCAAAGGCAACGAAGGCGCTTCTGTCGTCGCCTTTGCACAATTCAAAAATCTTGATTTACATCAAAGGCGACGAAGAAAGCATTTATGTCGCCTCTGCTATGAGGAAAGGCGACGAACAAGTGTTCCGTCGTCGTTGGTGTGAAACAAAGGCGACGATGTGGTTTTCTGTCGTCGTATCGTATCAACAGCCACAAAATTTTCTTCCGTCGTCGTTTCCCTCGTCGCCTTTATGGTTTTTTCTTATAGTGCAAGCGATGCTTGCCAAGATAAGTTGGAGAATCCTTCGTGACCCTGAGTGCTTACTGGCTAAGGTGGGGGAGAGACCTCGGAATGATGAAATCATCTGGAACCTTAGCTCTAATGGACTTTTTAATGTTAAAAGTGCTTACCACCTGGCAATGAATCTCTCTGATACAGTTTCATCCTCCCCTTCCGATTTTTCCTTCAAAGCAAAGATTTGGAAGTCATTCTGAAAGATCGACATTGCCCTCAAGATTAAGATTGTGGCTTGGAATGTGCTAAATAATAATATTCCGACTAAAGATAACATTCTGAAAAGAGGGGTGGAGACCCAGGGTGGTTGCCTCCTCTATGGTAAAAGGCTTGAAACTTATAGGCATATTATTAAAGATTGCAAAATGGCATCCAAGGTTTGAGTTAATTTGTTCCATTCTTTGTCTAACTTTAATCTTTTATTCAAGTGCGCGGATTCTGGAGAATGCTTTTGGGAAGGAATTTGTTCTAGAGTTTCGGGTCACGAGTTGCCAAAAGTCTTGATTGTGATTTGGCAATTATGGAATTATCGCAATTATGTTCTTAATCGTGGATATGATGTATAGCTTGATTGTCACTTGTTTATCTGCACTCATTTGCATAATGGTTGTAGTTGTGAGAATTATAATATTCCACATTTGATTTATCATACATGCCCATACGTCTTTCGCGACCATGTCCTCTTTGTTGCTAAGACGAATTTGAATTTGGATTGTGATTGAAATCAATGTTATTTTGTTCAATATCTCCATGATTGCCCTACTACGACATTGTTGTAATAGCTACCACGACGTCACCATCCTCTTCTTAGTGAATTACGGTGCTTATGATTGGAGCTAACAATTGAAACTTGCGCTTCTAAAGCCTATACAATTGAGGCTTGTGCTTGTAAAAGCTTATTGTTCAATTGGTTAATAACCTTTCTGTCATTTTTATAGGTTAATTGACCTCTTCAATTGTAGCAAAAAACTTGTTCAAATCTAGGAGTCAAAGAATTAATTTTTATCACATCTGTTTGCTTTGAATGTGTTTGACCATTATTGGTCTTCATTTGGTATATTATGTTAAAAAGTATTGATGTAGTCATCAATAGTTTCTGTGGTCTAAAGAGTTTGAACACTTTTTTTTTAATCTTGTCATCATCTTTATAAGAGGTAGATAAATTGATCAAAGTCTCACTCGTTGCTCAAATTGTCTGGTCATTCATCCCATAAAATACAACGCCTCCTTGTCGTTCTTTAGTACTCGATGGACTACTCGTTGTGTCTCAGTTGCACAAACCGTGTTCAATCTTGTTCAACCATTTGGAATTAATAAATGGAACCTTTCTCCCAATAAAATTAAAATTAATAAATAATTAACTAATAATATTTATATATATATATATATATATATATATATATATATAATTTTCAAATAAATGTTTATTTTTTATTTATTTATAATTACATTTTTATTGTTGTATTTATTGAAAAGAAGATTGTCAAAATTAGGATCCAAAGCAGGCTTATAGTTAAATCAAGAATTAAAGTTGTTATTTATTACCAATAAAGTTGTTATTTATAACCAACTTATCCATTTGAATAAATTTATATTTCATAGGTTGTGTGTGTAGTTTTAAAACAGTAGTATTTTCCAATTTAATTTTATTTTTTGTTTATCATTTTTTATTTTTAATTTTTATGTCCTATTTTAAAAAGATTTTTTTAGTACCTCCAAATTAATTGTAATTTAATAATCAATTTTATTTTTTTTCTATTTTAAAATTTTAAGAATATTTTTTCATGTACTAGTATCATTAAGTATGAACTAATTATTAATTGAAATTTTATCTCACTCAAATATTATCATGTTTTCAAAATATGTTTCGTGATTCGAACATAACCATAGTTTCATAACTCATTTTGTTTTGTTTCTAAATTTTTATTTATTTGTATTCATTTAACATAATATCATTAATTCACTAATTGTCATTCAGTCAGCTCATTTGTAAAGTTTTCATGCGACTCTTTAAAATATAAAATAAAATTCATTCCATGAAAAAGTATCATGACAAAAAAAAAATAAAAATAAAAACTACATTAAGTAATATATTTAAAAAAAGGCTCATAATTAATTTTGTTTTTTCATCTACTTAATATCATTAAGTTTAAACTAATCAATTAAAATTTATTTTCATTCACACAATATCATGATTTTCAAATATTTTTTAAGAATTGAAATTAAAATAATTTAATAATTCATTTTATTTTGTTTCTAAATTTTTATTTATACCTGTTAATTCAACACAATATATTAATTCATTAATTATCATCCAATTAGTTAGTTTGTCATTCCTATGATATTTTAAATATAAAATAAAGTTCATATCATTAAAAAAATTATAATAAAAATAAAGTAAAATATAAACTAAATAAAATAATATTAGCAATTAAAGTTTTAAACACGTATAATATTTGAGATTTAAACAAATAAACAAAACGTTATTTTATTAAAAAAACTCATAAATACCACCTCATTTTAAATAACAAAACTTTAATATAACTCGTTTATAAATAATCACATTAAAATAAGTTATTACGATAACCTCTTTATAAACGAATAGATTCAAATTAATTATTATAATAATAATTTTGTTAACTCATCCACTACTTCTCAACCAAACACCTTCTAATCGTATGTTTGAGGTGAAAAACAGAAACACTTCATCTAGTTTCTTCTTATATTAAATTTTTATTTCATCAATTATTAATTTTATTTAAGTTTTTTTTCTTTTATTTCTTTCTCTCACATTCCATAGCAACCAAACATATACTAAATGTTATTATTACATCGTTACCTTTTATTGATGTGACAACAAAAATAATGTCCCC
>JBBMEG010000009.1:2658876-2682126 GCA_037832605.1 Cyclanthera cordifolia | reverse complement strand
GCAGCGGTTACAAGGCCGGCTGCTATAAGAGTCAGTTCATTTCTCCCTTTGAAGGGGCGATTCCTAAGCTAAGTACCCTAAGCTAGTTCTTGTGATTATTACTTATTTATTCTGAATCCGTCTCTGACTTAGGCATCGGATGTTTATTCTGAATCCACACGACCCACATTAGAACGCGCCTCGCAAGTCCAAGAAGATCGTTCTTGCACCCTAACAAGTAAAAAAAAACATGAATGAATTAATTAGGCATTGGTTCGTTAAATGGACCCTAAAAATAGACTCCAGAGGTCGATTTTAATAAGGATGACCTAACTTTGAAAAATAGGTTCAGGACCCGAGACTTGGTTAAACTCTGTTGACTCGGTCAACGTTGGTTAATAATGGTCAAATCACTAAACTAATGTTCAAGAGGATCAATTTTTACAATTATTTTTAAACTAGTCAAATGTACAATAATCAATAAAGCCGCAAAAACCAAATCTTAGATTTAGAAAGTATTTTCTTGTTAACTCCTATTAAATTCTTGGCTAGATGATAAAAATTTTAAAACCTAAGTGCTTGAAACAAGGAAACACAAAAAGACTATGAATTTCTAGATTTGGCGACTTTTCTTGAAGAAACAAGAAAATCTATTAGATCCTATCAAGAATCAAGAAAGATCCACTAATTTACAGAAAAAAGATTACCTTGTACGAAAATAGGGCAAGATAAAACATGAGAAGCAAAACGGCACAAACTTTTTGTGTTTCTTCCTTTTAAACATAAGAAGAGAGAAAGAATATTATGTTTCTTCCTTTTAAACCCCACAAATAAGTCGACAAAGAATTGTATTTAGACGGCAATGAAGATTATATTTACCTTGGCTATTGGATTGAGGAGGAAAGAACAACGAAACTAATATTCGAAGGTTCTTGAATTCGAAAAATGCCAATAAATCCTCCTAGAGTTTTTGGCTATAACAAGATGATAATATATGAGTTTCTTGTCTTGAAAAGTATTCTAAACTCAGGGTTTAAGAGTGGAAATAACTACTTTGAAGAACAATTAACGATGAAGATCCACGAATGACAAAACACGATGAAGAATTCACACTTCTTTTGGTGTTGGCAACAAAAGGATCATAGTAAAGAGGGAAATCATAATTTCGAAATTTTAGGAAACCCTAAGTCAATCATAAGAGGAAGGATTTATAAGGCAAACTCTTGAATAATTACGGTGTGACCTCAAACTTTCTAAAATCACCTATTTAACCTCATTTTGGCTAGAATTGAATTTTAGCTCATATGGATAAAACCACTATAACTATAGGATCTAATCAAAAATTAACACCTAAAATTAAAGGATTTTAACTTAATTATATAAATAAAACAATTCAAAAAATTTTGCCCGTTACAAATCCACTAATTGTCAGCAAACAATTTAATTGTAAAATTTTCACGTGATTCTTTAAAATATAAAATAAATTAAAAAGAAAAATAAATTAAGTAATACATGTAAAGTAAAGAAATTCATAATCAGTTTTGTTTTTTGTTTTAAAATGTTCATTAATGTTTTTTCATCTTCGATATCATTAAGTTTGAAGTAGTTAATTGAAATTTATTTTCATTAATATAATATCATGTTTTAAAATATGCTACATTATTTAAAATTAACGGAAATTTAATAAGTCCATTTTATTTTGTTTTTAAACTTTTATTTATACATATTTCATCTAGTCCTAATATTATTAATTTAGTAATTATTTTCAAATCAGTTAATTTGTCAATTTTTATTTTGTAAAATATAAAATAAAGTTCATATCATAAAAAAAAATGAGATGAAAATATTTATAAAATTAAAAAATAAATAAATATGATAAACTAACTTTAGTCAAGAAATTTTTAACATAGTATTTGAAATTTGGAATAATAACAAACAAAAAAAAATTATTTATTTTATCCAAACAACTTATAAATGTCGCATTATTCATAAATAACATGTAATTTTTATAACTCTTCTACAAATAATCATATTCAAATAAGTCAATATTATAACTCATCTACAAATAAGTACATCCAAACAAGTTATTATAATATTTATTTATTAACTTTCCATAATTTCTTGACCAAACACCTTTTAAAGACTTGGGGCAATTAAATTTTGAAATTGATGAGAGGAGAAGAGAGGTAATTGAGGAAGAAGATGAAATAGAGTAATTTGGATTTATGAAATACTTGTATGAGAATTTGTAGTTTTAAATATGAGAGCTTGAAAGTTTTTTTTTTTATTATTTGGGCTTAATAGAAAAGATACTTATTTTAAAAGAAAATTAATATAAAATTTGATTTGATATTTGATGAGATGTTGAAAAAAATTAAGAAGAGACCGAGAAAAAGTCGAGAATAAATTATGATGTATTAAAACATACATGAAGTTTACATCCTCTACTTCCCGCTCTTCTTCTCCTCCAAATCTAATCACACCTTAAGCTTTGAAATTTTGAAGATGAAAAAGGGGCAAAATCGTCCGGGTCGATTAAAGTAGAGAAAACGAAAGGAGTAAGCTGGTCCCGCGGGGGTTGGATAATGGACTTTTGGAATTTAGTAAGGGTATAAAAGTAGTTTCCTAAGAGTAAGGACACAACTGGTATTACAAACCAGGGGGCTCCAGTTCCGACCTGTCGTTTTCAATACCAAAGAATATGGGGCCTTCCTTTTAATAGCAGTGGGCTCGACGATGTGTCGCTTAGCCAATTCATAGTGGTTTGAGTAATCGCCTTCAATTATTGTCGTCGAGTTTGACGATGAGAGACGGTTCCACTACAGACGCTCCATTGAACAACACATGACCGGCGCTTCCGATTTTCGACACGTGTTGCAGATCTAGTTAAAACAAACGGAATCTCTTGTGCGTGAATCTGGACCCACTGGTGGGGACCATCATTTACATTAAAGGAAGTCATAATCATTGGACAATGACATCATGTAAAATAATTGGCACTTTGAAAACAACTTATTATTATTTTTACCATTTATTTATTTTTATTAGTTTCATTTTCAATTTTTCTATTCTTTAATTATCTCTTTTGGTGTATCTCAGGAATATATATATATATATATATATATATATATATATATATATTAATAATAACAAATAATTCTCAATTTTTTATAATCATATTCATTAATAAGTTTTTTTGAGTCCAAAAGGATGCGACCAACTGAGATCCCGAGAATAACTTTTCGCTGAGTCCTCCTAGGAGAGGAGGAAGCACGGAGGTGGTGTGACTCGGTCTCATAGTCAGATGAAGGATCCATAAGAACAAAAGTAAAGAATTATCTGTGAATAGAAAGGTTTCGAAAAAACGGTAAAATGGGCGAGTTTTTGTAAAAAGAGTCTAAGTAGCCTAAGAGTTTCGAAAAAACGGTCAAATGGGCAAGTCTCTGAAAAAGAGAGCCTAAGTAGCCTAAAAGTTTTGAAAAGCGCTGAAAACGGGCAAGTCTTGGTAAAAAGTGCCTAAGTAGCCTAAAGTTTCGAAAAAGTACTAAAACTTGCAAGTCTTTGTTTAAAAGAGCCTAAATAATCCCAAAATTCGGACATACATGTATGAGAAGTGAAAAATCGAAAAAGTGCCTAAGTAAGAGGTAAAACTTTCGAAAATACACCTATTGACATAAAGTCGAAAAAAGGAGGTACTTACCCAAAAGGCGAGTGACGACGAATGCTTTCCAAAAATCCAAAACGCGAAACAAGTCTCCTCCCGCATTTTGGAAAATTAAAAAATTCTAGCCTAGTGAGAGGTAATTTTCGGCCAAAGGTGTTAAAAAATGAGGGTGAAGTTTTGGAATGGTGTTTTCTTTATGAAAAAGACAGGTTATAGAAAAAATTGTAAGGATAAATATGTTTCTTAAAATAGAAGTTGTCATTGAATATAAATATTATCTAGGAAAAGATATTCTTGGAAATAATAATATAACCTTAATATGATTATTGTTGGAACAAATATTTTCTATAACTTAAAAAAGTATTTCTTTTTGGATATTGTTTAGTAAAAGATATTCTTAAAAAGAATATGAACTAAGTTATAAAATTTCAGAGTATCCTTCCATAAAACATAAAGAGATGACTCTTTGACATCTCGAAATGTTGAAAAGGCAAATGACTAACTACTCTTCAAAATCCGACGACTCTGAAAGCTAAAAAATGAAGAGTGGGGGTAATATTGTAGGCTAAAATATTCTGAAATACTCGAACAAGGCTAGGACCCCCCAGATGTCGGTGAAATGGAGGCCACAACCCCCAGTGGGTCGACCAAATAGAGGCCACAACCCCCAAAAGGTCGACCAAGTCCATGCGACCCCCTAGGGGTTGGCCAAGCCAATGTCGATCCCCCTGGGTATGCTAAATGAAGGCCACAACCCCTAGGGGGTCGGCCAAGTCCATGCTGACCCCTCGGGGGTCAGCTAAATAGAGGCCACATCCCTCAGGGGTCGGTCGTGGCAGCGTGAACCCCTTTTGGGGGTCGGCCAAGGCCAATCCAACTCTTTTGAGGCCAGCCAAAGTATGTCTAGATCCCCCGAAGATGGGCCGTGGAGGTTAGTGCTCTTCCCCAAGAGTTGATCGAGTCCAAAGTAACGACTAGATCCACTAATAACAGCCAGGAGTTACACTGAGAAGGCCAGGACCCCCTTTAGGGGCGAGTAGTGGAGGCGAGGACTAGTAAGTGTTGACCGAGAACAAAGCCGACCTTTAAGAAGATCGATCGAGTTGGCCAGCCGGAGTCAGTTGGTCGTGGAGGTTAGGACTCTCCTATGGACGAGTCAACCCAGTCCAAGTAACGTTTGGAGACGCTGCACCTCGTGGCGTCCTAAGGTTACATCGAGAAGGCCAGGACCCCCTTTAGAGGTGAGCCGTAGAGGTGTGGACATGTAAGGATTGATCGAGACCAAAGCCAACCTCTAAGAAGATTGGTCGAGTGGACCAGCCCGAGTGGATTGGTCGTGGTGATTAGAACACTTCTAAGGACGAGTCAACCAAGTCCAAGTAATACTTGGAGGCGTTACATCGGTCGAGGAGGACCTGCAAAGGTTTGCCGAGTCCAAGTAACTCACGAGTCAAGGCTGTTACACCTCTAAAGGGTATCGTTCAAGAGTTACATCAGTATTCATTTTCGGCTTAATGACGGACATTTCCAACGGCCGGCCATTAAACCGCCTATAAGTAAGCTGCAGCGGTTACAAAACCGACTGCAAAAAGAAATCAGATCATTCTCCATTTCAAACCAAGAAAAACCAAGCTAATCTAAGTTGCTTCACTAAGTAATTTTGTAAGCCGTTCTAAGTTCTAAGAGCTACCTCTAAATTACTCTCCTAAACATCTACTGACTTAAGCATCTGAGGTCATGTGGCTCTCACCACACCGCGCGTGTCCTAAAATTGTTCTTTTTTGTAGGCTTCTCGTCCTCGGTAAACAAATTGTATTGTGGATATCCGTTTGACTATTTTTCGGCATCAACAGTTATTTTTATCAATTATGCTTTTAGTAAAAAATACGTGTTTATCTTTTCCTTTAAAATTTATTTGGGTAAATTATAAATTTAATCCCTATGGTTTCACGAAAATTAGAGTTTTAGTCCCTATGATTTAAAAATCTAGACTTTAGTTCCTATGGTTTGGAGAATTATAAAATTTAGTCCATACAATTTGGAAAAATATAGAATTTAGTCCCTATGGTTTGAAGAAATAAAATTTAGTCCGTTTGGTTTAATAAAATCTAAAATGTAGTCTATGTTATTCGTACAGCGAATTAAGTATGTAAATGTGATGTATGAATTATGTTTTTTTTTTCAATTAATTTTTCATTCGCACTCTCATCATTAAACACAAAAATAACTAACTTTTACGTATTTTATTCACCAACAATTACGAACGACGAACTATTTTTTAGATTTTATCAAACTTTAGGAACTAAATTCTAATTTTTCAAACCATAGAGACTAAATTGTAGTTTTTTTTCGAAACATAGAGACTAAAGTCTAGATTTTTAAACTATATGAACTACTTAAATTCTAGCTTTCATAGAATCATAGGTTCTAAATTTAAAATTTACCCAAATTATTTTATGATAAGTTTGAAATTAGTTTTTTTTTCTAATTTTTTAAATAACCATATTTATGAAAAAAAACGATATCACATTCAAAAAAAACTAAAGTTTTTTTTTATAAACAATTAACCATAACTAATAAAAACACTATTCAAAAAACAATATAATTTTTATTTAAAGGAAAATTGTATTAAATAGGCCACTTATTCAAATTAATTACAATATTGGACATAAAATAAAATATTATCATTTTTTTCATTTATTATTAATTAAAATACATTTAATTCCACAAAAAGGATTTTTCATCTATAACAAAAAAAAAAAAAAAAAAAAATTGTGTATAGCAAAATTCTGAAAATAATTCTTATATAACATAAAAATTGGTCGTTCATGTAAAATGATCAAAATGTCATCGTCCAAATCAATTAAGTTGATAGCATTTAATCAATAGTTTAACTTTACCTGAAAGCCTTCAATCAGTAGTTCAGTTGATAGTCTTCAATCGGTAGTTCAATTGATAGTCAGCCTTCAATCGATAGTTCAGTTGATAGCCAGCCTTCAATCATTTCGCTGATAGATTCAATCAGCTTACTAACAGTCTTCAATCATTTGCTGAAAAGATGGGTAAAATTAAAATTTTTGAAAAAGAAATGAAAGTCTATTATGTAGGTATTAAAATAGATGAATGAAAAGTTGTTATATGGAGTAATTCCTTAAAAAAAACTCAATATCATTTTACCATATCCAAATCACCGCAGTTGCACTCACCTCTCTGATTCCAGCCTTCATCTCTTTCTCGACACCGTTGCAACTCTACATGTGCTCTCGTTTCCGTCGCTTCCTCCCGAATTCTGGATGTGAAGTCCGTGGTAGAGCCCGTGCTGCCTTACGACAACTTCATCCACGGAGTCGTTGTTCGTGACGTGATCATCGATCAAAAGTCTTGTCTCTATGTTCGAATTTACTTGCCGGAAGTGAAATCCACCCACGGGAATAAACTGCTAGTGGTTGTTCATTTCCACCGCAGTGGATTTTCATCGAAGCGTATTGATTTTATGTATTACGATACCTACACCACCCTCGCTAAATGATTTATGGACAAAGAGTCGGGGGTTGAAGAAGAACATGGAGGATATTCGATAGGAAATCGATGATCAGGCTGCACTGCCGCCGCGGGTTGAATCTCTCAATAACATACTATTAAAACCGTAATCAAAACCCTAATACATATTGTATTTATTATAATGAATATTGTATTTGAATCACAATAGATATTGTATTTCAGATATTTATTTATTTCGTAGATCAATATTGTATTTTAATTATAATAAAATATTGTATTCACATATATACTTTGAATAACCGTATTCATAAACTTCAAATAGTGTTAAATATTGATTGTACGAATAATATTATATTGCCAAACACAATTGTATAGTATTTTTGTATATAATATTATCCTCATATTATGGTTTGTATTTTAATAAATATGACATCTCCCAAGTGTAGTCTTGATCGAGTAAAACTGAGTGGCAGTTGAGTCATTTTTTTATTATGTATTGTGTTAATATTGTGCTTATTTGTAAAAGAGGATATTATTGTCTTTTAGCATTAAAGCAAATTTCATAAATTAAAATAGAAATTACTTTTGGTAATAGTTTTTTTTTGACTAATTTTGTAATTATTTTCTAAATATGGTTTAGTTCTAAAAAAAACCATTATTTAAATTACATCAATATATGTAAAAAGATCTAAATATTATAATATAAATATAATACTATTTAATAGTTGATTTAAAAAATATAGAGGTATAGCTTGAAAACAACATTTTAATTTCTTATAGTCATTGAGTTATAACGTGTAAGGTATACTGAATAAATGTTAAATGGGTGAATTAATTAGTTTAAGCATAAAATTGGGACCATGTATTTTGAAAATGATTTATTATGAAATGCACATGTAATTACACTAACAATCCCAAGACCATATTATTCTTTAAAATATTCCCAAATCAAATATATGCTCTAAAAATAAAGCTAAAAATCACAACAAGCTTAAAGTGGCCTATTTTTCAATACAATATGTAAACCCTGCTGCATCGAAAGTACTAAAATAGCCTTGCTTTTTAATTTTAAATTATAAGATCAATACCTATAACTTTATAATTTGTAATTTAATCAAATAGGATTTGTTTGTAGTTTTAGTTTAATCCATATAGTGTTAAGTTATTAGTTGTTATAATTTAATCAGATCTTACCGAATCATCTCATTCATTACTTTATTAAGATGTATATTTATGCCTACTATAAATTTATATTTTCTATTCATTTCGACATTACGTGGGGTACTATAATATATTTTTTTAGTTATACTTGTTTTAAGAGTGTTTAAGAGCGTTAAAAAATAAATAATAATTACTACTTATTCTGCAAAAAGAATTATTATATTCAAATGAATTTATCTTATAATCAAAATAACACTCATTTATAATAAACAGTTTTTAAATATTTATTTTAATTACTAAAAATAACTCGTAATTTCAAAACCACTAAAAAATAATTTTTTATTTTAAAATCCAGCAGATCTTTATATTTATTTTTGTATACATCCATATCCATTATTAAATATATTTTGATATAATTAATAATTTTATAATATATATATATATACACATATACATATATATTCACATATCGTGTATATATAGATATACATGCACATATATATATACAAACACACACACAACACTCAAATTTTGTTGTATTAATGTGTATTCATAAATCGAAAATGGAAAGAATACGATTCTACTCTATTATTGAAATAAAAAAAAACTCTATGAACAGTAAATATTCAATTAAGTTATTAGATAAAAAAAAAGTTTAGAATTAGTATTAATGGTAAATTTTGAAAATAATATGTACCATATAAGATTCAATAATTTTAATTCGAATAAACACAAAGTAAACAAGTTTATAAAATTTATGTGGAAATATGTTTTTTTTTAAATATTTAAAATTTTATATTTGGACTAATTTTATTATTATCAATGTTGTAAGAGTTAGTGATGCATTGGATTCATTGTTTAGATATAATCTAGTTCAATACTATTGTCACGCGTTTGATCTTATTTTGAACTGCAGAATTTCAAGTCAGATTGTTATTGATTTTATGTCATTTTTTGGAAATTGGATGATTGATATTTTGAGAAAGATATAATCCTTATAAAAATCATTAAGGTTCTTAAATTATAATCTGAAATCACAAAGTCAAAAATATGAAATTAAAAATTCCATCATCCAATATGAATTTAAATAATAAGATAAGTGGTATTTAAAACTTTAAAGCAACAATGATTAAACAAAAACAGAAAACCCCAAATAATTCCAAAACCAAAACAAGGGGCTAAGCTATAGCAAACCCAAACCCAAACCCAAACCCAAACCCACCCACTCCCCTATTTCATGTCAATAAAGCAAACTTTATTCAATTTTACTTTTTTATTTTTTATTTTAATATTTTCTTCCCCTTTATTTCATATCATTTCATTTCTCCACTTTTATAAGTACAATCCCCATTTCCCCTTCATTTCTTCACTCTCTGGCTTTGCTTTTAGCTCTGCCTTTTTCCTTCTTCTCTCTCAAATCATGTTGGCCAAAGGGCAACGTCCGGTCATCGGAAAGTTGTCGGAGCTCCTCGTCTCTCGCTGCCGACCGGCGTTCCTCGATGGCGGCGCCGCCACCAGCCCCACCTCCCATTTCGACCTCTCCCCTTCTCCCAGAACCAACCTCAAAAACCACAACGCCGCCGTCGGTCTCGGCATCGTCGCCGCCCTTGATTCTTCGACCTCCGCCGTCCGTGGATGTGAGATTCTGGTCAAACACGCCGTCTGCGCTCACAAATTGAACTCCCCCCGCCGCCCTGCTCCAATCCCGATTGGATTTCCCGTTGGATCGTCGTTCCCGCCGGCGGAAGACGAAGAACCCAACGTGGAGGAGGAGAATTATACTTACGTCACCGCCCGTGGCCCTCACGAATCGTCGACGCGCGTCTACTACAACGACGGTCTCGTCGCTGGTGGACGTTGCCGGAAATCGCCGAGACCCGCAGAACAACCGCCGCCGCGCCGGACTTCCGATTTTCTCCGATCGTGCCATTTGTGTGGGAAAGATCTAGAAGGAAAAGACATATACATGTACAGGTACTATAAAACCCGAAAACCCATTTTGTAAATTAATTGGTTGAAAGTTGAGTTTGATCAAAAAATGTTGATGGGTTTTGGAAAATTTGCAGAGGGGAGTCGGCGTTTTGTAGCCCGGAGTGCCGGTCAAGACAGATAATGAAGGATGAGATGAAGGAACGGTGTCGAACGGAGGTGGAGACGGCGGCGAATTCACCATATAACAGAGGAATTTTCTCGACTGGGATTCTTGCGATTTAGGTAAAAATGAAAGAGAGGAAGAAGAAGAAGGCGAAAGCCATAGAAAAGTATATAGAAAGCTTAAACACGGCAAATAGTTTGGTTGACTATTGTATACTCCAATTAGAAGTGGGATGAAAATTTTAGCCCACTTGTTATTTATGAAAATAAAAAATCTCAGACTGAGAAAATTTTGATACATGTCTTTGTTCATCCACTACTGTCAGATTCATAAAAAAATAGAGCATATTTTGAAAAGAACAAAACCAACCTAAATAATCTCGATTTCATTATTGAAATCAGAAACCCATACAAAAACAAGACTATTTATTGACTGTTAGTTAGGATAAAAAGCTGATCACAATAATTGTAAATCTAAAAGGTTATTATAAATCAAGGGCGAGCGTGTTTGATCATTAGACTTCGACACCTTCAATCCAAGTACTCCACCTTAGTCATTTTTCTTTATTTCTCTATTTTCCATTATTGTTCTTCTTGGATTTGAAATAATGGGTCTTTCTACTCAGTTGGATAGGAACCCAACAACTAGGGTGCGCCAAGCTACTTTCCCTTATTAACTCTTTTCAAAAGAGAAGAAACTTTGTTTATTAGGATTATAGTACGTTAGGTTGAAAAAGGGAAGTCATCAATTCGCGCAGCTACTACTTTCGATTTCCCCACTGGGCAAAGAGGGGAATGAGTTTACGACGAGGTGAAGAAGCTACTATTTGGATTATGGTTTCAAAGACCGAAGAGAATAGGATAGAATAGAAGGGACGAGATATGTATAAAGCTACTTTCTTTCTTATTAAGATTTCGAACTGTAAGACAGTAATAGAGAAAAATATGTCGTGCTTTTTCTCATTAATCTAAGGTGTATATATACACGTTTACAAGCCTAGCGGGCCATACATAACGGACCTTATTAATCTAAATACAATCCTATAATTCATTCTAACACTCCCCCTCAAGTTGGAGCAAATATGTTTAAAATGCCCAACTTGTTTGAGAGGTAGTCCATCCATGCCCCATTCAATGCTTTGGTGAATATGTCGCCTATCTGATCTCCTGTCTTCATGTGCCCTGTGGTTATCCAGCCTTGTTGTATCTTCTCCCTTATGAAGTGACAGTCGACTTCTATATGCTTCGTTCGTTCATGGAACACTGGGTTGGAAGCGATATGTAACGCTGCTTAATTATCACACCACAACCTTATTGGAGTCTCGACTTCAAAACCGACTTCACTAAGGAGTTGTCGTAGCCAGATCAACTCACACACTGACTGTGCCATTGCTCTATACTCTGACTCAGCACTCGATCTTGAGACTACACTCTGTTTCTTACTCTTCCAGGAGACTAAGTTCCCTCCTACAAACACACAATATCCTGAAGTGGACTTTCTGTCTTCCCTGGATCCTGCCCAATCTGCATCAGAATACCCCTCAATGTTGACATGACCATGGTTTCTGTATATTATCCCACGGCCCGGAGAGGCCTTTAGATACCCCAAAATCTGATCAAGAGCAGACCAATGGTCAACTGTCGGGCATGACATGAACTGGCTCATAACACTGACTGAGTACGCTATATCTGGTCTAGTCACCGTTAAGTAGTTCGGCTTCCCCACTGGCCTCCTATACTTCTCTAGATCCTCTAGTAACTCTCATTCTTTGGTAAGTTGTGTGTTAGGAGCCATCGAAGCACTGCACGGTTTAGCTCCCAGTTTTCCTGTTTCAGTAAGTAGATCCAACACATATTTCCTCTAAGACAACAATATTCCCTTACCACTTCTCAGAACTTCGATGCCTAGAAAATATTTTAACGAGCCCAAGTCCTTTGTACTGAAGTGACCATGGAGGAACGCCTTGAGAGACTGAATCCCTGTTGCATCATCACCTAAGATCACAATATCATCAACATATACGATTAACCGGATAATACCTGAAGGAGACCGCCTGAAAAAGATCGAGTGATCAGAGGCGCTCTTTTTCATCCCAAACTGTTCAAGTGTTCGACTAAATTTACCAAACCAAGCTCGAGGACTCTGTTTCAGGCCATAAAGTGATTGACGAAGGCGGCAAACTTTACCATTCTCTCCCTGAGCAACAAAACCAGGTGGTTGCTCCATAAAAACTACTTCCTACAGATCTCCATGAAGAAATGCATTCTTGATATCCAGTTGATGGAGCGGCCAGCCATGAATCGAGGCCAGAGAAATAAGCAGACGTACTGACGTCATCTTTGCAACAGGCAAAAAAGTATCATCATAATCAATGCCGTATGTCTGAGCATATCCTTTTGCCACAAGACGAGCTTTTAACCGGGTAATCGATCCGTCAGGGTTAACCTTGATGGCGAAAACCCAACGACACCCAATGACATTCTTTCCGACCGGAAGGTCTACTAAATCCCAAGTACCATTAGCATCCAATGCCGTCATTTCATCAACCATAGCCGCACACCAACCAAGGTGAGATAAAGCTTCTGGAGCAGATGTGGGTGTGGACACTGAATCTAAAGAAGCAACAAAAGAGGACGTAGAATGAGACAAATGATCATAAGAAACAAAAGACGCAATTGGATAAGTACAGGAACGCTTAACTTTTCGAAGGGCAATCAGAAGATCATCGCTTATAGCCGGATCGTTCGCCAAAGGGGCAGCTGGTAAAAGACATGCTTTCGGTGCTGCAACAGACAGACCATTAGAGGGAACCTCGGGCCGGACACGACGAGAATAAACCTGAGGAAGTGGAACAACCGGGGATGCAGGGATGTCAACAACTGGGGACACAGGGATTTCAACAGATGGTGTGGAAGTAACATACACCAGGAAGTCAGCCTCAGGCACCGAACGTTCCCCCTGACTTGGTGAATGAGAACCATCAAAGTACGGGGTTTGCTCGAAGAAATTGACATCACGAGAGACAAGGTACGTATCACGACTAGGGCAGTAACACTTATACCCTTTCTCAAGACGAGAATACCCAAGGAACACACATTTTAAAGACTTGGGGTCAAGCTTACTAAGTGTGGGACGAACATTCCGAACAAAACAGACAAACCCAAAAACCCTGGGAGGAACGGAAAACAAGGTTTGCGTGGGACACAAGGTTTGAAAAGGGATTTTCCCGTGAAGGACAGACAACGACATACGGTTAATCAGATAACGAGCAGTGGAAACCGAGTCTGCCCAAAACACCTTATGTACCCGCATCTGAAACATGAGGGCCCGAGTAGTTTCTAGGAGATGACGATTCTTACGTTCCGCCACACCATTATGAGATGGATTATCGACACACGAGGACTGATGAAGAATACCATGTGTGTTGAGATAGGAACCAAGGGCGTGAGTAAAATACTTATTTGCATTATCACTACACAGAATTTTAAGACAACCACCAAATTGAGTGCGTATTTCAGCATGAAAGTTACAAAAATGAGTAAGCAATTCAGAAATATAACCATGTAACCTAAGAAAAATCATCAACGAAAGTAACAAAATAACGGAAACCTAACTTAGACTCAATAGGATAAGGACCCCAGACGTTCGAATGGACAAATTCAAAAGGAGCAGATGCTCTATTATTGACTCGAGGATACAAACTAATACGATGTAACTTAGCAAACTGACACGACTCACACTGTAAGGTAGAAAACGAAAGCTGTGGACGAAGACTTCGTAGAGCGGAAAGAGATGGATGCCCCAAACGGCAATGTTCCTCAAAAGGGAACGACATGCTGACGGATGGAACAACAACCGATGCAGACTGCTCCAGAACGTACAGCCCACCAGACACATATCCTTTACCAATAACCCTCTTCGACGTGCGATCCTGCAATAAGAAATAATCAGTAAAGAAAGAAACAACACTGTCAAGGTCTTGAACAAGTTTGCGAACGAAAATTAAATTGAACGAAAATTTAGGGAGACTCAAAACAGAGGATAAGGAAATCGTGTCAGTAAGCGTAACAGTCCCTGAACCTAAGACTCGACTGGTGGTTCCATCAGAAATAGTAACATTCGACAGAGAAGAGGAAGGTAAGAATGTCGTAAAAAGGATATGATTACCTGTCATGTGGTCAGTGGCCCCGAAGTCAATGACCCATCTAGTTGTGGAGGACATAAGACAAGCAAACGAATTACCTGTGTCGGCGAGATTGGCTATGGCAGATGACGATGAAGCCTTGGACGCCTCCTGATACTGTCGGTATTTAGCAAACTCCTCAGCAGACAGCATGACAGGCTGGGCAGAATCCTCAGGCAGAGAAGCAAAATTCGCACGAGGGTTCCGTTGTCTATCTCGAGCAAGTTTCCTGCACTCTCTCTTCAAATGTCCCACATTGTTACAGTAAAAGCAGATGACAGGAGTTTTTGCTGTTCCAGTGACATTGGCTTCACTTCCTCTAGTGTCTCGAGAAATACTAGACTGACCAACCATTGCACTAACAGACTCTGTGGACACTGGCTTCGGTTTCTCGACACGAAGAATTCAAGTGTATGCTTCCTCTAGATTAGTGATATCAGGACTAGAGAAAGCCTGATCACATGTCATATCGTACCTTGGTGATAACCCTATCAAGAAACTGAGCATGTACAACTGATCGCGATGAGCTCACTAAACTTTCGGATCGTCACTGATCGGTACCAGTGCCTCGTAATCTGCACATATCTTCCGCATATCCATGAAGTAGTATGTAAGTGACCGATCACCTTGATTGGCCTGATACAGAACCTTACAAACATCGAAAACCCTATGCGCATTATCTTTTCCAGAATACAGAAAATCTAGGTATGAAAGCAATATCTTGATAGAATCGCAGTGACTGACCATGGTGAGAATGTTCCTGTCAATCGAATTTTTTACCTGTAGGAAGATTCTGGAGTCATTCTAGAGCCAGAGTTCCTTTCCTTCATCAGTCGGAGCAGCCTCGGTCACGTGATCTTCCATTCCAATGCTGCGAATATAGTGGCAAATGGTGGACTGCTAAACTCGATAATTGGATCCATCGAGTTTCTGATCTGTAATCCTCGAAACCACCGGGATTATATCGGTCACACTCGGTTTTGGTTCAGCCATTTAGTTGCTACAACTGTGATAGTTGGATATGCTGCGTAGGGCTGTGCGACCACCGGTCAGGTGCGGTTTAAGGTTGTGTGCGACTGCGGGTACGGGCAGTGCTGATTTAGGTGCTCGGACGCGGGCAAGACCGGTGCTGATGTCGGCGTAGGCGTAGGCGTGGGCTGGGCACTCGATGAGCAGTGGCGGCGGCTGCGAGACTTGGCGCGGGACTGCAGGCATGGGCGACGGCGCTGGGCGCGGACAAAGGCAGCCGTGCTGGGCGCGAGCGTGCGTTGAATGTGCGCGACTGCAGACGGTGACTGTAGGGGGCGGGCGACGAAGCTGCTGGGCGCGGGCGACGCAACGGCGCTGTTGGGAGGGGTGTGCGCTGAGCGTGCGCGACTGCAGACGGTGACTGTAGGGGGCGGGTGGCGGCGCTGCTGGGCGCGGGCGACGGTAACGGCTCTGCTGGGAGCGGGTGGCGGCGGCTGCAGTGGGGCTGAGCGGAGGCAGCGGCAGCGGCTGCGGTCTTTTTGTCCTCTTACCGGACGACGACGACTATGGCCCTTCAAAACCCTAGAAATCTTTTAACTCTGCTCTGATACCATGTAAGACAGTAATAGAGAAAAATATGTCGTGCTTTTTCTCATTAATCTAAGATGTATATATACACGTTTACAAGCCTAACGGGCCATACATAACGGGCTTTATTAATCTAAATACAATCCTATAATTCATTCTAACATAAACAAAGCTGCCACTCTACATTAAAGGTTCAGAGAGAAGCAACCATAAGAAAAGATGGGTGATTGGATATTGGAGATTTTGGAATTGATTAAAAGAGAATAGGTGAGATGAGAGGATATGGAGGAAGAATAAGAAGTGGATTGATTTGAAGATATGAAGTACTAGTGTTTGATGATTGATGTTTTAGAGACGAGATGTTACAAAAACCGAATTGATGTCTAGGAGAGAAAATATGTATTTTATATTAATTTTTAGGTTAAATTATCAAATATACATTTGAACTTTGTGGGTTTTGTCAATATTGTCTCTGGATTTTGAAAAGTTTAAAAGACACTCTTAAACTTTACAAAATGTTTCATAAATATCCCGTCGTTGAATTTGGATGGAAATTTTAAAGTTTGGTTTAAAAAATGTTCCTGAATTTTTAAACTATTAGAAGAATACCCTTTACTATAAAAGCTTTATTAATTATTTGTATCATTAATTGTTTTATATAGAAATGTTTAAAGTTTTGTTTCAAATACATAGCATATTTAATTTTAGTTTTTTTTTATCTTTGTACTTATAACTTATGAATTACTTTTATGTGTCAACATTAGTTGTTTAAATAATTGAATAGTTAGTCTAATGTTGAAACTGATTTCTTAATATATTTATCTTTTGATGGTTGTTTATCATTTTATTTTATGTATTTATTATTTTACCTTTGTTCTTAGATACATAGAAAGTATGAGTGGACATGAGGTGAATCCATCAACCCGCCTGCGTGTTTGAGTATTAAATTTAGTTGCGTTAGTTTGGATTGTCGGGTTATCTCAACACTCCTAATAGAAAATCTTTGAATACCTTAATTAAGCGTCTCAAGGCCAAAAGATACTTCAACAGTTTTTATTTTAAGCATTTTGAACTATCTAAACCTGAGACGCTTGAGGAAACATGCCTAAAACGTCCCACGCCTTAATTGCTAGGTTGTTCTGGGAGACAATCTTGATACAATGTTAAACAAAAAAACTTAATTTTAAAGCAGTTATGAAATCATTGAGAATTTATTATTCATTTCTAGAATTTGATATTAAATTTAAATATTTAGAAAGCTAAATTATTTAAATAATTCAAGTTATAAATCGATCAACCAAATAGACCTAGATTAGTTCAACTTAAAAAAAGTGAATAAATCTCTCAGCCAAACTCATCCCAACAATTGTTGAATTATAAATAAATAAATAAATAAATAAATAAATAAATAAATATATATATATATATTTAACCAACTCACCTAGCAACAATTTATTAAAAACTTAAGATTAATTAGTTGTCTTATAGAAACTTGTGAGTCATATTGCAAATACCCAATGTTTAAAACTAATTTTTCCTATTTTTGTTTCCCAATTTCTCACTCTCTCCTCCGTCTTCTTCTTTCTCGCCCGACACATCCCTCTCCTTCGCGATTTCTCCCTCTCTCGAGGCTTCCTCTCCCTCTTGCGACATCTCTCTGTCCATATCTACTTTCTCTCTCTCGCGACTCCTTCTCTCTTCAACGTGAGCCTTCGAGTTACAGAGCGATTTTCTATATTATGCGAAAAACTCGATTTCAAGCTTCTTCTCTCACTTTCGATCTTCCCCGACAGTTCTCACGTCGCGATTTTTGGTGTGTGTGAGTTCGTGGAGGTGGTGAGTTCGACTTAGGTGCTTTTAGCCGTGAAGTTCGGGAGACTTAGAGGTAAGTTCCGCTCTCCTTCTCTTGAGTTCGGGTTGAAGCTTGAGCGTACGTTGAAGTCAGTGGCATTCCCACGTTTGTGGATTGGTTTTGGTCTTTCAATGAAGGTGTTCGAAAAAAATTCTTGAGAGAGCTTTGTGAGTTATTTGTGGGCATCGAAGCGTTGGCCCGCTAGATTTGATTGAAGGGTTGGTCGAGAGTCTGTGAAGCCTTAGTTTAGAGTTGCTCGGTTGGATTCAAGGCTAGTAAGCTTCGGGTAAGCCTCTCGGCTAGTTTGTTCGCGTTGTGTAAGCTATTGTTGGTACACTTTTTACCTTTTAAGTATGTGTTGGTGTTGTTTTGGGTTCTCTTAAATGCTTACTTGTTTTATTGTTTATTTGTAGGTTCGGGTGCTTAGCTAGTTATTCTTTTGGGGCTAAAGTCTAGTTGTAGCCCGTTCTAGTAGAACCAAGTGTAACGGACCGTAATTGGGCTTGTTTTCTTTAAACCAACTTAGTAGTGTTACCTTAGTTATGTTGTTTATGTTGTCTGTTAAACTACATATTGTTCTCGTATAGTTGCATTATTAATACATGAACTGAAGCATGTCTTATGATATATCTGCTAGATAGATTCGAGAAACTATTGAATGATTATCTGTTTGTTCAATGAATTATGTCACGTAGTATGTACACTGATAGATTCCTGAATCCTACCATATGCGTATCTGTTTGTATTCACAACTAGTTGTATAAGGCTCATGCATGTCGTTGCATTTTTCCTTGGCTGGTTAGTTGTATTCATGTTTCTAGGAAGGAACCAACATGTCGGATGTCAGCTAGGACTTATATAACTGAACACATGTTGAACCTTGTTATTAAATACACTTAAATGACATGGGGTATGTTTGTATGCTGATAGGAGTTAGATATTACGTGCTAAATCATGATGCAGGCTTATCTTGTTGTTTTATTGAAAGTAGGGCTGGTGTGATAGTGTGAGCATGTCTAAAACTCATTAACTAGTATGACCCTACCTCGTCACCTAAGGAGTCTCAGTTTGATACATGCCTTGTCTTATCTTGTATTGCCTGCATTGGAATATAGGTTCAGTTGTACGCTTGAGGTGTCGCTTCGAGTTTGAGTCTCTTTTCTTGATAGCACGAGCATGTCGGCCAAACGACCTAGACATGTCTCTGCTCCGCCATAGGGTGGTTGCAATAGACCATAAGATCTATTGCTACGTGGCACGTCATGGAACGACCCATCGGGGTGACCGAACGCGGCAACGTTCTCTGACAGATAGAGGTAGTAAGATGTAAGAGATTGTGCTTGTGGAATGATAGATTGCAACCATCCCGAGAGCGACATGTGACCACAGTTATTCTAGACGTGTTGGGTAGCCGATCGCAGTCGGGGTTACCGCAGTCCTTTTTGATACCTAAGAGTTTCTCGAGACACTATTGGGTATACTTCTAACTATAGCACAGTTCGATCACCACAACTTGTACGAGTTACAAACTGTCAAGCAGAAGTGTGATCTCGTTTTCGGCTAACATATCCGCTAAAGCTTGGACAGATACTTGCACCTATAGTTGGACGAGCTGCCGGCTGGCTTAGTATTGTGGGAGAACTTGATTGATTCTTGTTCGCTTCACTCGCGCCGGAGATATGTTAGGAGGCGCCCTAGCGACTCCATATCTTGTACCCACTTATCAAGGTGCTCCGCCTTACGCGACATGGTCGTGTAATGGCTTTCGGGGTCTTATGGCATCGGCTGGGGACCTGTTGTCCTTATAGGTAGCATAGCTAAGTGATCTTTGATGCATAGAGTGAGCAGCCGAAATTACTAAAGCATAAGTGAGCGTCGCACTAGCAAGTTGGACCGCTCTCGACTCGGCGCAGTGCATGGTATCTGATGTGTTTAGATTGACCCCACCATGCCGGAGGGACCCAGGATAGCCTGGACGACTCTAGTGGATAGCCCTTGCGTTTAGGCGCTCTGCTGTACCTAGAAGGGCTCAGGTAGTGACTTTGGAGTTTCACGACATCGGCTAGTGAGACTCCTCAAGTACTGTCACGGGATTTGGAACGCATGGCACAGGTACCCGAGAGTCGGATGCATTCCCATTCGTTTGTACATGTTATTCATAGACTTTTGAATTAACGCATGTCTTGTTATATATGCTACGTGCACCTCGTGCACGGTTTCTTACTGAGTTTTCATAGACTCACCTCTTCGTATTAGTTGGCTATGAATTCAAAACCATAGTTGCAGGTATGCACCAGGATGAATGACTGATAGCTAAGGATAAACCTAGTGGGGACATGTCAGTGGCGTCATTTGGTGTCCTTCTTTTATAGTTTAGTCTTATTGCCTATCTTTCTGCATGAACTCTTTGTAATAATTTAGTTTGAACTGTTTTAGTTTTGAAATTGAGATCTCGGGATTTTCTTATTTGTTTGATTGTCTAGATATGATACATGTTTTGATTTACACCTGCAGGGTTGTTTTAAAAGAATTTTAATTGTCCAGACTCTGTTTTATAGATTTTGGAGTATGAGTTTCCCATATTTTATGAAAAACTCTGTCGAAATTTATTTTAAATTTTTCATGCATTAGTAACTTCCGTTCTATAATCTAACGGTTATGGATCAGGTTGCTATACATAAAAAGAGAAATAGATCTCTCAAAACAAAAGCTTAATATCAATGAAAATAAAGTTAGTTTAGTGACATCATAGAAACTACCTTTGAGTAGTTGACAACCATTCTATAATTTCCACCAAAATTGGAGGAATTTAGCGAAATGAAATCCAAAAGGGTAGTAAATAAATTTTGGTATTCTTTCTCATTATCATTTTTGATGTAATTTCAGCATCTTAGTGATAATGTCCTGTTTAGATTTTAGAACCATCATTGACATATTGTTTAAGAATTAAGTAGACGACCTTAATAACTGAGTTTATATGTTTTAATGATTTATTGACAATTAAATGTTATGGAGTTAAGTTGTAGCATAAAAATAAATAGTCTAAGTGAGTTCACATGTACACTTAGTGGAGAAGAGTTTGCATGAGGGGTTAGAAATAAGTAGTTTTGAAAATTACATCAAACTTTTTATCTAATCACATGAAGTTTTATCTTATTTTTTTTTCAAATTTTAATTTAAAATACAATGATTACAAACAAGATTTTTGTTTCGTCTCGTCTTCGAAACATCAATATCCAAACAAGTCTTCATAATTCCAAATCACTTCACTCTCTCTTCCCCATCTCCACTTCCTAAATGTTTAAAATACAGTATTGAATTTTACTAAATGTTTCATCAATACCCTATCGTTGAATTTGGATGGAAACTTTATTCAATTTAAAATATGATCCTGAACTTTAAAAAAACTAAAAAACACCTTTGACTGTAAAAGCTGTATAAATTATTTGTATCATTAAATTTTCTAGTTTCAAATACCTAACCTATTTAATTGTCATTTTTGTTATCTTTGTACTTTCTCAATATATACATCTTATGATGATTATTTATCATTTATTTTATGTATTTATCATTTTATGTTTTTTAGGTACATAGAAATATGAGTGTACTTGAGTTGATTAGATTTTTGGACCAATCCAAAATTTCGAGTGGATGAATCTATCAATCTATCCAATCTTGTGTGTTGAGTATTAAACTTAGTTGTGTTAGTTCGGATTGTCGAATTATTTCAACACTCCTCCTAGAAAATCGTTGAATGTTAGCTTAAACTAACTAATAATTTTCGACTAGTCTTACTATGTGCTTTAAATTTTAATGTTTAATGTTTAATATTATAGGAAGAAATTCAAATGTTAGTCAAAAAAGCAATAGCTCAGCGACATCAATGTACACCCGAGAACCATGAAGTTAAATAAATCACAAGGTTACAAATTAACACTAAATTATATTTTTAATCTTGGTAATATGATTTTCAAATATTTATAATTATTGAACTACAAAAAAATAATAAAATTAAATTATTTATCCTCACACATTTAAAATTTCTTATTTGGGTAATAATTTTCAATAGAACAACAAAATCGAAATAATTTTTTTTTTTATTATTTGTCCCTTCGTATTGATCTTTATAATTAAATGTCTAATTTCTAATTCAATTTTCAAAACTAATAATTATTGAACTAATCATAAATTTAAATTATATATTTGTATTTTTTTTTTTTTGAGATTACACAAAAATGTTCTGTTTCAAGTAAACTTCCAATCCATCTAATACAATGAATTTGAAATAATATATTTTTTTCTTTTTTTCTTTTTATTTTAATCTATTTAAATTATAATTTAAAAATCTAATATGACTATTATTCAATTTAATGAAAATTATAAATATAGATGGTTCATCTTTACATATCATTTTTTTTTATTTTATATTTTTTAGCACAACAAAAATTGGAGATATAATTCAGACTCATATCATATTAATTATGAAAAACACACTAGTTGTATTACCGTGTTCTATTTTTTAAAATTTATATTAATTTGAGTGAATAGAGCATAAAATAACAAAAGTGTAAAAATAAAATTTTGATATTTATAATCCAGAGCTCATTTTCACTAATATTGGTTGAGCCGCTTCATAAGAGAATGCGTGTTAGAAGCTTCTAGAGAGGTGCGAAGAAAAAGTTTATTAACTTTCACCTAGCGAGTCAACTTTTAAAAAGAAGTAGCTTAATAGGGTTTGCCCTTTTTCAGAGGATATGAATTTCTTGAAATTGTAGATAGACCAAAAAGAAGGAAGAAAGAATAAAAGCTTGGGAAAGGTGCTCATATCATCAGACTCAATTTTTCGTTTGAATTTTAATTTTTTTTTTTTTAGAGAATTAAATAAAATTTGATTTGTTATTTAAGATTTGATGTGATATCGGAAGAGTGGAGGAGAGGTTGAGTTAGTAAGCATACCACACACTTGGTTGCTAGTCCTCCCATTTTCACTTTGTTGCTAGTCCTCCCATGAAAAGAGAAAACGATCTCTGAAAATTGGAGGAATTGAGCTAAATGAAATCCAAAAGAGTAGTAAATGAATCCTGTTTATGTGATTTCTTATCTAATTTTTTTTTTTTTGAATTTTAATTTAAAATAATATGATTACAAACAATAAATTAATATAAAATCAACATCTCATTTACTAAACACCAATTCGAAATAAGATTTTTGAATCATCTTACCTTCAAAATATCAATATTAAACAAATACTTCAAGCA